>JAKWBI020000429.1:0-42458 GCA_022664585.2 Zalerion maritima
CCCCCCCCCCCCCCCCCCCCCCCCCCCCCCCCCCCCCCCCCCCCCCCCCCCCCCCCCCCCCCCCCCCCCCCCCTCCCAAGCGGGTAGTTTACTTAGATCATGGTGAAATAGTTGCGCTGGATATTGCTTGGTGGTATGGCTGATACTCGAGGATGGAGGAGGGGTCGATTGCCATCGATGGATAAGACAGTGTTGTACTAATATGGATGGGCATTGTGTTGGTAGAGGGATATTGCGGGCTAGGAAAGTAGCATATCCAAGTAGGTGGTGGGCGGGTATTTAATGTTCTGCGAAGCCCAAGCGATGGAAAAAGCAGCGGTTAGTTGAAAACGTCATAGAATTGGTAATGGGAGAGGAAAAATACGACGAGAAACCGGGGGGGGGGGGGAGTGTGGATGGATGCAGGGCTCGTGTAGGCATCTATGTGGTCACTATTCAAGTGCCTCGTGTGGTGTCCTGTCGTGCCGGGCGTGAGCTCGCGATGGGTAGCAAAACCTTTTCTAGCCACCTACCTGCTGTAGGCATTCGGTAAGCATACGGCGATCTGGCCATAAAACAAGGAGTTTGGCTTGCGGGGATGGGGGAAAAAAAGTTTGAAGATTGCGAGGAAAATCTCGGCGTATATGGGGAAATATGCAAATGGATTCCGCAAGGAAATTGACCAACTACCTACTGTGCCTACCTACCTACCTAAATAGCCACCAAATGGGATATTACCGCCCAATCGACCTGTTGCTCGGAACGTAGCGTAGGAAACATCCGCGATGCTAGGGGTCACGGTGTCCAGGCCTTCGTGGCTTCTTCTAGGGCCCTGGTGGTAGCAGCGGCCATGCTGGCCAAAGTACATAGGTATCCATCTGGCGTTACACCCGGCCGTCGGGTCTCCGAGACAGGCAACCACCTCAGGCTCCCTTCCACGCGGCTCGGGTCGCTCTCGGAGCGAAAACAGCCTGACCCACCTATCATAGCTAAGCATCATTCCTTGTATCCCCCATGCGGCCTGGGGCACTTGGGTAAGAGGGGTGGGGAGACATGATGGCAAGGTGGTGCCCTCTTTGTTTGAATTCGCCGAATGATCAATGGTCCGAAAAGTTCCATTAGAGGTGGAGAGGGTCGGAGGCAGCAAATCGCTCCTATCGACGTTTTCGGCGGAGATGTAACTGGTTACTCCCGTAGTTCGCAGAGCCATTCCGTCTCTGTTCCCGACAGACCCTGCAAGCAAGTATAAGGCCGTAGAATCGCGGCGCTCTTGGTCAAATGGATCCTCTCCTTACGTTAGCCTGTTTTCGGCGTATAGCCGCCAACCAATGCAGTAAAACAGCGTGCTCCCCCGGAGCAACACGAGGCGCTGATGACAGCCTGACTTTTTGCCCAGCACCACTGACACTGCTAAGCAACGAGCCCTCCCCACTTTCATATCGAGGCGGGACAGTGCGCTCCTTGCCCACTTACGGGTGCAGGATGTTTAAATGGGTTGGGAATGTGCAAAAGCTTGATGCAAGATGTTCGAAATGGGGAAGGAGTATCCGCTCACCTATACATGTTTTCAGTCGCTTCGGGGAATTGCTGGCCGTCTCAGCTATTGCTGTCAGGACCAATATCAGCTAGGGCCCGACGGTGCGTGTGATACGCCCGCCGCGCGCTGCGACAACACCCTCGGGGCCGCGGGAGCAGGGAGTATCTTCCGGACGAATCTACAGAATGACCCCATAATTGCCGGGAAACCCGTCCCCGAACGGAGTAGCCGCTGATAACTTGATCCTGAGCCGTAAACCTCCCATGTATCTCGAGACAATCCGTCCAAGTATATAGTTAGGTATCGGTTGGGGCGATTCCCAGACAGCACAGGAACTTTGGGCATTTTTGCCACGAGCCGAAGCCTTCGGAAGAAGTCATGCTGTTCCAGTGTGGTATGTCAGTCCGCATATGGTTCTGGCCAGTGGGAACAAGTCCTGATTAAGGGAAACGATTAGCTACCAATGGCTGATCTAGAAACTACTGGAAGAAAGCGCAAATGCTGCCCGTGTATGCAATGCCATGGCTGCCCCAGACGCAGGTTCTCAATGGGTCTGTCGTCGGCACTTCAACATCTGTATCGAACGTCGGTTGATCGGAGCACCCATCATCAGAAATATGGCGTTGAATTGCAGAACTTTTGCCCATCAGAGACGGCTGCATGCTGTGTGGGAAGACGTATGGACCACACAGGGACAAGACAATGAAGGAATCTTAAGACCAGCGCAACTCGGCAACACAGCTATACGATTGCCCGTACGAAGCTAGGTTGTCACGAGCCACGCAGCCCATCATATAGAATAGCCAGTCCGAAAATAAAGAAGCTTTGATCCCCATCAAACGTGCTGTAGTATCCTTGCTGAGTACAGGCTGGACTATACTGGTAGCTCACCACCGTAGTCCTGCCTTCTTCATGGCCATAATGACTTGAGAGATAAAAAGCCAGAACCAACGAAAGCTTCTCGCGGCTCCTATGGGATATTGCCACGAAGTTTAGTCTCGGCGCCTTCATGATCATCTTGTCGGCGAGGCCTCGGAATGGTGGCGTTTTCGGGACCTAAAATGGCAGGTGTCCGGGATCCCGGTCAGAGTACACCAGAATGAGGCAATCGCCTCGAGTGGAGGGGTACGATGTTTGACCTAAGAAATCCACGGCGGGCACAGATTGTCTTGAATGGGAATGCATGTCGACCCCCCCAGAATGTCAGAGTCACGATGGGGTGCTCAGCTGGTAATGGGCCGTCCACAACCATAAGACAAATCCATCTAATGTTGCTTGATGCCCGGGGTTGCTTATTGTAAAGGATGGGAATGTTGATTGTATTCTGCCCCCTTTTTTTTCTTCGCTGTATCGATGGAGCTGGGCGTTGTTGGAAAGCACTCGCGGTGTTTACCGAGAAGGCCAAACAACGCCCACCAGGTCAAAAAGGGAAACCTAATCGCTTCAAGTCGCAAGGAAGGTCTTATCGGCAGATTCTCGAGCAGGTAACTTCTGCAGGTGGCCCAACAAGGTATTAGCGGGGGATAGATATGTACATACCTCGAGGTCTGCTTCAGCAAGAACCAATACAGCTTGATGGAAGTCCCCACAAGCGGAAACTGGGTGATAACGAGATCAATCCTAGCAGTGCCGGGGCATGTGATGAGCTGAAAAACGGTCACATCTTCGACGCGGGTGAAAGTTACCTAAGACAAGGGTTATCCATAGCGGTTGTGTTTTCTGCTCTGTGCGTACGGATGTAGAAGCTGAATGTAGGTTTAGTCCGCGGGGCTCGTGAATGTCCAAGCTCGAATGGTGCAAACGAACATAATTTCCAGGCCGAGCCTCGAGGATGTCGCTTGATGGTGCTGACGTAGGAGGTGCTTTTCTCCCAGTTACGGATGCCGTTGACTTTGATGATTGGATTGATCATTCAAAAGGTACTTGAGCGAAAGCTTTTGAGTGTACTGTGTGTATTGCACACTTCACTTTCCGAGAAGCACAATGACGAACGTGGTGCGATTTGGGGGGTTCGAAAATGTGATACATGACAGTGTGGGGATAGGAGATTGCGGGCCATGGCAGCGCGGCGGTGGGACAGGCACGAGATGCAGTGTACTATTCCAGCATCTGGTTCGTCTCGTAAGGATGTTCCCTCCCGCGGGCTTTTCGGTGATGGAGGCAGTTGGCGAAGCTTAGTCAGGTGGTACCTCCTGCTGTACCTCATCTGAGACTTCCCAATACGGTATTATTTGTGAGGTGCGGGCGTACGGACATGCATACCAGAACGTTGCCTATCCGAAGGTAGGCGCGAACTTAGACGCCACAGTCCGCGACATTGGGAGATGGCAAGCGCTGCTAGCCCTCGACAGGAAAATATATCGCAGCTTCTATGCATGGCTGGATTTGTCCCATATGCACCATTAGCATCTTTAGGAATGGTAGGATGAGACAAGCTTGATGTGTTCAACCCCGGAAGGACCATTAGCTGGGTGGATATCCAATGGACGGATGTACCTCTCCTCCTCAGATGGTGGTTCCCCAGGTCCCGCCCATTGCGGTACGCTAGGTGTACTCCCCTCTCCCCTACGTCAAGGTCCCTGCTCCTGCCTCCAGACAATGCAGGACAGTCCACGTTTAAATGCAGACATGCATGGGCATGGGGCTACTTTACGCAACGCCCGAGACATGTACATACATACCCATGTACGTTTGAATATTCTAGCACAGAACTGGAGGCTGTCCGTACTGTTGAGGGACTCACACTCCTCTATCCGTACCTATGCTTCCTCAAACCATCTGGTTGACAACATGCAGATAGGCAGTTAGCCATGACATCGCTCAGTTGTGTATTGTTTCGGGTCGTTTAAACCGGAAAGAAAATGGATACCTGGTCTTGTTCTCGGCACATGCATGTCACCTCGAGACCGTTTTCAATGGCATTGCGAATTTGAAAGGTTAGCTCGGTGGAGACTTGGCACGAGCAGAATCTTGAGTGGTCCCTTGGAATAGGTGAACGAAGATAATTGCTTTTTCTACGCCTTCTGTCCCCCATCAAGCACTCAAAGCCCCACCACACACCAACAGTGTGCATTTTCAGCCTTATTGCTTCTTGTAGTCGTACGACGGAAGTTCTACCGTTGTAGCGTCGAAACGGACCGGTGCGGAGGGGTGAGATGATAAGCACACGTGTATCCATGCTGTGTTACTCCCTTCCCTATATTCTGCTACTTGCGAAGAAGAAGTTCTGGTAGGATGGATCGTGGCTCACCAACATTGAGCCAATCTCCCGCGTCTTCCTTCCCTGAACCACCTTTCGTATGCAACCCGTTCTTCTCTTGCAGACTAAGTTATAGCCTCGAGCTACACTCCCTGGCACCTGCACAACATCTATCTCATTTTCCTCGCCCACCTCCTCCAGAGAACTTAACCTTCTGCGGTGTAACAGTCGAGAAACGAAACAAGCTCGTTGCGCAGGCACTGCATTAATACATCCAATGAGGTTCGACTCTATACCCGCACATCCCGGACCCGACTGGTGTTGATATTTGAAGATTAATGATACCTGGTGAGTTCCAAAGGAGAGCCCGTATGTAGGTCAAGTGAACATTACAATCGTGTTGTGACCGGCTGGATATTGCTGTATATTCTTCCTGCCTACATATGATTGGGGCGCTGGGGAATTTCTCGAGACCCTGTTGGTCACACTGCTGCTCGGCTCTTGCTATGGTTATAGGGCAAAGTTGTGTCGCCAAGAGCTTTTTCGAGATGTGTATTTGCAGGAGGCGCTACAGGGGGGTACGGCAGGGGATGTCATCAATCCAACATGTTAGCACTGTACAAACAATTACGACTGCGATCACGGCTGCCATTCTTTCTGAAAGGTTATTTGATAAACCATCGAACAGCCGCTCTGGAATCACCTCCCGTAATTCCCTCACAGCGGCCCGCAACCGATTATAGGCCATTGTTTTCTATCGTGTTGTATTAACACTTTGGACTGATAACACCCCCTGCCATTCCCCCTGTAGCGCCTCCTGCAAATACACGTCTCGAAAAAGCTCTTGGCGACAAAACTTTGCCCTGTAACCATAGCATGCGACATTTCAGCACGCTATAGGGCACTTTCTTCTCAATGAGACGACAGCTACAGTAGGGTCTGTCATACATCACATTCTCGCATTTCCTCATTCTGCGGATCTAGCCAGAAATTGTCTGCCTTCTGCCGCGCCCGCGGTCTCTCCACAAGAAGAAGCGCGGATGGTGTGGCAAGGAGAACCACGTTTTGACGGCCGCTGGAGGGGCTTTGATTCATCAGCGGTTTAGAATCCTGATGATGATCAACTGGGGGATGCCCCATGGTCATATGAATGGCCCACTACAGCTCCCAATCGGTCGGAGGGACCCACCCGTTATGTCCTGTTTTGGATAACTCGGCCTTGGATGCAGGCGCCGGGGAACTGAAGCACATCATGACTCCCTGTCAAATAACCCAATATTCCACCATCGGAGTGCGGCACGGCGTGAAAATGTAAATATACTGTACTATGTAGGTGGGCGCATGACAAGAACAAGAGACGACCATGGTACATACAGAGAGGCGTGGGTGGTGAAATACATACAGCAGCTAAAGCCAGTCTTGCTGAGCAAGCCAAAGACGAAGCAGCCTTCTCTCATTTCCTCCCATTTCCTCCCACGTCTCCACATGGCACTCTCCATCACTGCAGCCCGTGCCAGCAAGGGTCCAGGGTGCAAGCTGGGCGGTGGCCCACGTACCCGCAACTCACACCCAGAGTATCACCGCAACTGCGCAGATGTATCTGAAGCCATATCCATTTCCTGATACCTTTCTCTATCTGAAAATGTGCGGATCTCCTTTCTGGACGGCAGCAAGTGCCCGGTACGCTCAGACCCTCGTTCCCTGTCTTGTTTCCCAAAACCTGGGCTTGTGCACATATAAAATCGCCCTAGCCGCACGTAGATCTCTTTGCTTTTTACTCGGGCTAATGTCTCTACCTTTCTGAAAGGGACCCCGAGGTTCTTTCAACTCCCCTGAATACAGCATCTTGTCGACCCAGCCTGCGTGTATAAGGACGCGCTGTATTGATACCATAGGCCCCGTCTTCTTCCCCCTCACTTTTCCTTTCCGACATCGCTTTGCTGTCAGCGGGCAGTACTCCGAGGCGCCGCTAGACAGGACGTATAGTCTTGCAAAGCCGAGACAGCTATTCTGCAGTTGACCTATACCACCTACCGCGCCCCGTTCAGGCGGCCCTTTTTCACTTCTTCGTCAATATGAGCGGAAGCGGAGGTTTCTACAAGTACAGGTGCAAGTACTTTTACACCCACAACTGCCCAAATTGGGTCTGGGTGAACAACGCCACATGCGCAACATGCTTGGTAAGTACACTTCGCCGCCGTCGCCTAAAGTAGCTAGCTAGATCACGCTTCCCGATGTTGGAATACTGACCGAAAGCGGATATGCAGGCCAGTGGTAGGGAAGCTGAGCAGGAAAGCGTTCAGAACAAGGCACTTCCGAGTCCCTTTCAGTTCGCCCGGGAAATATTTGTTCCTCGTGTCATGGATGGCACCATTCAGTACACAATCATGGAGATTGTCACATCTGGCGAGTCTGGGAACTATTGGACACTTCGCCACAAAGTCCAACACCCACAGGCGCACATGATAGCGGCAACCAGCGACACTCCCAACCCGGTGGTGATAACTTCTGGGGTCCACAGGGCATACTAAGCCCACGGCATAATTACCGTCGACTCATAAGAGATTCGAGGGGGGGGGGAGGGGGGCAGGGGGGGGCTATAGTATGGGATGCGCGAGAACAGAAGCTTGAAAGACAGCTTTTCAGTTCCGATATCCGAGCTACGTGAAGCCGTTGGGTACACTCCGTTGGTTATGGGCCAACGATCTCCAGCGAGGTTGGGACACGACAGAAGTTGGCGTGGAGATTCAGGAAAGAATGAATAAATGAATTTTATGAAATACAGCACGGCAGGCTGGGCACAGCCATGGAAAGTACCCAGTTCTGGAGTTTTCGGCGGGAAGGGAGGTCCCCGGATGGCCCACGCTCTTTCTTCGCAGTCTTTCAGCGATAGCCCCTTCCAGAATTGGTAGAAAGCTCGAGCTGGAACACACACAAGATTGGATGGCACGATTCGTTTTGCGTGCTGTGTGTTTGGGAGTTCATAATACCCATGAATGTTGGTTAGTAGCTGGTCGCAAAACAGGGTTGCTTCGTTCTTTGACGGCAAATGAATCTTGCTATTTCGCATTTGGTAAAATGACTAGGTGAGAGGTTATCCTATCAGTCCTTCTTTGGAACCTTTCCGTTGGCATGATTATGTCGAGAGCATGAGGGCCTGCTGCTGGTGAGATATGAGGGACCTCTCTTTACATAGTACGTAGAGGTGCAACCCCATGCTAGCGAGCCAAGCCGTTGTGCTAAAAGTGCAGCTAGTGCCTCCAGCTTTCGGAAGCTGGGAAAGCGGGCTGCGATTGGACGATGCCGTTTGAATCCAGAGCTGGCAGCAAAGAGCGCCCCCACAGTCTCCACAGTCTCCACATTATAGTGGGCCAGATGGCCGCACGGACCATACGTCAGAACTGTCAGGGAAACCACGGCTGTTTAGAGTGTTTTTGGCGGAGACAGGTACGGAGCAAACGGGCACCTCAGCTGCGATTATGAAGACTCGTACGAACAACAGGCTGCATGCGACCTGAGGAGTGAACCCGCTTCCCCACAACCGACCTCGTATCACGACGAAACAGAAAAAACACCAATAGATATCGCAAGCCCGACCTAGCGGAAACGGCACGTTTCCCTCGAAAGTTATGTGGTCTAGGCTGGCCTCAGGACAAGCAGCCCTGACAAGACCCGCAGAAGGTGTATGGGACGATAATAATCCAAGCCATTCCCGTTTCAACAGTGGCGTCGGAAGACTCGGCCCCAAAGCTGCCTCAAAGCTTCCCGATGGCCCTGCTGAGCCGCTGAAAAGTTCTGACTAGCTGGTGGATGCTGGTGGTGACAGGGTCCGGAGTTCTTGGACGGCTGCCAACTGACGGTATATTCCAGGCAACGATCCGCGAGGCTAAGCCACAGCTTCAAGGACTCCCGTTGCAGAAGAGCTAATGGTAGCGCTAAGAATCTTATGGTTAGCGACTCCGCGGCAGTCACGCTGCACAGTAACCTCCCTCTCCCTAGGCTTCGCTTCTTCTCATCAATGGCTCGTCAGCGTGTGCTGGGAGTGGCCAAGCCAGGAGAGGGTACGAAATATCTTCAGCCAAACCTCCAAGCGAAATTCTGGGGATTCACACGACACCTAGTCTGTACACCTTGCTCGCGCCAGTGGGGGTGTTCACGCGCCCGCTCGAATGTTGAAGGGGGCTACGCGGAAAGGAATTAAGCCCAGGGAGCCATCGCCATCACCAAATTCAAATCCACAACAAAAATTCCGGTAGGGGGGAAGCTGGCGCTAAGCTGTGCAATACGGGTTATCAAACCTCGTTGTTCATGTGATGAATTCAAATTTCGTACTATCTTTCGGATAAGGGATTAAGAAATGGGTAATGACATGATGAGCCTATTGGTTCGTGATTACCACCGCGGAAGGGACTGGGCACGGAAAACCACAGGGTCCGCATTGAGCCACTGGGAATATCCTCGTCTCTGTTAAGAATCTCATCTACGGGGCGGTAAAATTAATGCCGGTAGTGGACCAATTTAAAATTTGGGAGTACGGCTGAAATCCTGCATCGAAATGGGAGAAGGAGGATTATACTTTATAAATCATCGAGCCCATTGTACAGCCAGCCGATTAAAAAGAAAAACCAGAGGCAGGAACCTTGTGGTGCCCTCGGCTCTCAATCTCGACAACCATTTCCCCCTCAAGACAACGCGAAGGAATAGAAGTGTGCTTGCAGAGTTCCACAGCACTAGCACTAGAAGCACAGTAACATAGAACGATCCTGGATCATAACAAGAGCGCCGCGTGGTCGTGACCGTTAGACCGCAACGGGAACCCGGCCAAGGCGGACGCTATTAGGGGGTGGGGGGTAAGCTATTACACACTCCGATCGTCCTAAGAATATTTGTCCGGAATCAAGAAATGACGCCCTTGCGGAAGAATTTCTTGTATCACTTCAAGTCGACCCACTGGACCTTCTCCGAAAATCCAGCCAAACCAATGACAATTCCTCTGAGAAGCATAGCATGCAAAGTGCATCACCATCGAAGTTACCTAGAATTTTCGTGGTTCAGCCCCGTTCAAGCGAAGCACACAGCTGCGAGTCTGAGGTCTACTTGTGGGCCCATCATTGTAACAAGAATAAAAGCTGACAATGGGATTGGATGGAATCCCCGCGATGAAGTCCTCACCGAGACATTAATCACAAAATGATTTTCCCTGCCATCCCCCAGCTGCCACGTGGAAGTGTAATGCAAGATGGACGGAAAGTGGTGCCCCACGGCGGCAGCGCAAGTTGGGTTTAGCGTCGGCGTTCAGCCACGGCTCCATTCCGCGCGCGCTACTGCCACAACAAAGTTGCACTCGTGCGCCTTTGAAATCATTTACCAATAAATCCTTCCAGGGCCTACATACGTCCGGAGCCACGAGTCCAACTCTCTTTTAAGCGTCTTTCCACAACATGGTGAGATGTAGGTGGAACCAACATATTTCAGAATCCGATGGCAGTCGATGTAATGCCAATGAAGTTCGAAGAGTGCCTTCCTGCGGTTTCTCTACACACTCGAGGACGCTCTGTTTTCTCCCGGCTGATGAGTTTGGATCCCGCAATTCTGTCTGTAGATAAACACTTGGATGGTCTCTCCATCTATAAAGCACTGAGTTCGTACTTCCATTGCCATGGCCAGTCTTTATGATCGCAAAGCCGACCCCCCTTCCTTTCCAAGACCACACGTCCAACGGTATCCTGGCTGAGCTCATGCAACGGAAAGAGGGGTGTATCCGCAAACATTTACCCCTCCTCTACAGCCACGATAGTGAACGGAAATAAGCTTGTGCCACATTGCTGTCTCGACGTGATTTCTCAGGTGGATGGGCATATGATGCATTTTACCCACTGGAGGGTACTGGCGGCGGCTCGCTGTGTCATTTTGTTGTTTTATGTTTCTCAGACCCGTCGAGACGCCCAATGCGGCCGATCCCGTCTCGGCATTGGAATCTTGTCGTACCACCCATATTGAGCCAAAAAAAAAAAGGAAAATCTACCGAATTGGGATGTTACCAGGCGGGCCTAGCAGGAGGTATCTACTAATGCACAGCAGTCTACGTTGTTGAAAGCGTTGGAAAGCGCTGCATATGCCGGCGGTCCTTCTTTCCATTTCCATTTCCTCATCCTATGTATATCCTCCAAATGATGGGCATCGCCTGGGGTATCGATAAGTGGAGCAGGCGTCGCCCAATCCAGCACTGGAAGCCACGAAACCGAACAGAAGGAAGGAGCCTAGGCACAGTGAGGGGTAGGTATTTACATATCTCCCGAAAGCGCCTATCAATGATGGTTCAGGTCGAGGGCTCCAGGTTTCTGGGAATTCCCTACTGTCTCGACTACCACAGGAACAACAAACCAATACCCGCTCTCAACACTTGAAGCAATGCTGGTTAATTGAGGGCTAATTTTACTCCTATAACTCATTCAGCGTCATGATGGCACCCTACACCTTGCGTGCTCATGCAGTAAGTCCTCAACACCTAGCCACCCCGGACGCAGTGTCAAGGATGAAGCATGGCGAACGAGACGACCCTTCTTTATACGACTACTGGGATTCTAGAGGATAATGACCCCGGCCCACTGCTGCTTGGGTGCCGCATTGTTTTGAGCTGAGACTAACTCCGATGTTATGTTTAGATGGTACCGTAATCTGTACACACATACTACGGTGTCGTCTCCGCTTCCAACCCCACCACAGAACGCCCCGGCATGAATTCCAAAGGCCAGAGAAGCTTTTCCGTCGAGCGTACGATTAAACACACAAGAAACACAGCCAGAAACGACTCCCACAATCTTCCCAGGGAAGCCAGGGTATATTTATATGATAACCAGCCGCCAACTGCCTTTGCTGATTTTCACGGGACTTGTTTCGCACCTCGGCTTCTCCTTGGGCTGAATCATGGAGACAGCCATTGAGGATTTAGAGATGGGCGAGGGGGTTACTACAAGTGGCATTCCGAAAGTGGACATGCCCGAAGAAAACCCACACAGCCATAAGATCCACTAGCCGGAAGCGACACCAAGGCCCATACATTCTGGCTGAAGCCTGGAATATAGGTCGCCGCTCAGCATATCCTCCAACTACTGTTGCTGACTCCGTGACGACTTGCTTTACAAGGGAAGCTTACGCCGTCGGCTACATGTCAGCCTAAAACGGACCTACGTCCAAGGCCCTATGGCACTTAGCCAAATGAACGCCTTGTGTTCGATGTCAACTTGGCAATCAAATCTGTCAAGATCTTGAAGTGAGCAACTGGTCTTGGTTTCTAGTCCTATTAGTACCCCCTCCCTGGACGGGCTTTAGCGGCAGCTCACACGATATCCCTGGTTTCGGAAACAGGCAGGCGTCGAGGGAGCAGATCGGACCGATGCATCTTGGACTATAGAGGAGAGCTGGATTTGAAGCGCCGGTCCTACGTACAAGGCAAGGTAGTCATGCTCTTGCTGCGATTTTCGCGGAACTCGATACGCTCGCCGATTGGCTTCAATTTTCCTTCACGGGGGCATCGGTGGGTGGAATAATATACCACGCCATTCGGAGCTCCGCGGTAGCCACTGGTCTTATACTGATTCCCAGTCCGATATTCCCTCTGGCTCCCGAGCGCCTATCAAGGGCTTGATCTTGTGATGCCGAGGCTGTGATGCGTGGCGCTAAGCTGTAGAGCATTCCAAAGCTCCTCACCGATTGCCAGATATCCGTTTAGGGCCACCTGCATGGCTTTGATAGTGGGGAATGCGCATAAATGACAAAGGGTGACACTAAAGGGTACGGCTATTCATGTCGCGGTTACACAAGGGAAAGGGTACGAAGCCAGGTCCGTCTCAACGCAAGGATGAGGCGGGTGATGGAGTCTGCATAAATTGTGTACTTGGCTTTTTTAAGATATACCGTTGTCGGTTGTATTCTATGTACTCTCTTTCGAGCTCAGGCCTACTTTGCCAACATTTTCTCGAATGACAGGTATTTTGCCCCCTCTTCCCCCCCCCCCCCCCTAAAAAAAAGCACTCCGGCTGACGCTAGCACGGATTTTTGCCGAGTAACCAGCCAAACGGAGAAATGACCACATTGTTGTGCATGTGCCGGCTTGCCTTACCCTGGCCAGCCGATGTGCAACCCAGCGAGAAGCATCTAAAAGACGGGTGTCGAACGCCGTCCTTGGTCCCCCGTCCAAAATAGCATCGTCACAGTGCACTTCTTCCCTACTACAGCACTGCCAGCGCCAAAAACGCGAGCAGCAAGGCAACGCCGATTCGGCCAGCCACGCTTGGTGGCTCCAGCATGCCCGCCGCATCTTCATCATCGCTGCCAAGGCCAAATGGAAGGCCCTGCGTGCCAAAAGTGACGTTCTGAGCGATACTCTCATTCCAGCACTTTCCACCCTGAATGTCGAGGTTTGTTAGGTCATCGGGGACGGTGAAGAACATGTACTTGTCCTGATCAAGTCCCTCGAAGCCGGACGTATCGTAGGGGAAGTAGTTCGAGTCGTCGGTCGCGCTGGTGTTGCGGAGGAATATGCACTGAACTTGGCTGGGGTGGTCGTGGGCCAGTTGAGGATAGGCTTTCATAACATCGGAGTTTGTCGTATCGGCTACGAGGATGAACTGGCGCTGGGGAAAGGTCGCGAAGATCTTGTCAAGCAAGAACTTGCGGATCGACAAGGTTGCCGACACGTCTGAAAAGTTGAGGGGCCGGGTGTCGAAAGAGCCGAGCGGGTAGGTGCTGTATATGAATTCCATGTAGGTTCTGGTTGCCTGCTCAGGCGTGGTGGTGAGGTAATGAAAGTGGAAGTCGTCGATGGATGCTGACCAATTGGCGTAGATGTCTGGCATGTTCATCCATGGCACGAAATCGCGAGCGAACGAATTCAGCAAGCCCTCGTCTGGTTGATAGATCTTGGTTACCCGAAGGATGTCGTCGATATCTGAGATGATGGTCATGCCGGTAGGTGGGACAAGGTAAGCCGTCGCGTTGCCTGTATTGGTTCCCTCCGCATACACGTTCAACGTTTGGATGGATGAAGTTTCATCCCCAGGTGTCGTGTATCCACCGTCAGGTCCCGTTGAGTTGTCCAGAGTTACGAACACATCGAAGTCACCTTGATCTGTGGTGTTGTACGGAAGAGTGATAGTTTGGTCACCCCCAGCCTGCTGAGTTGTTAGCAAGCCGTAGCCATCTCACCTTCAAAGTGTTCTTGACTTACGGCGTTAACGGTGCCTCCTCCCGACGAAGGCTCGACATCAACGTTGGAGACGAAATCCATGGTCACCTCCAAGTCCCCCTGCTGAACAACAAAGATTGACTTGGTTAGGTTCCGCGCATTTTCCTGCTGATTCTCGTCGAGATCCTCAATATCAACATCGATGAGGAAGATATTGGCGAGATCGTCGATTTTGTCCTGGCTGACATTGGGAAGTTTATAGACGTTGCCGTGGACTCGCAGATTCCACCCCTCGTCGGTCCAGTTGGCATATGAGCTATCGAACGTTGTCAGATGCCATTCTTAGAAGGTCATTTCTTTTCCCTGGCATTTCCGGGTATTTTGACTCAAGCACAGCTTCCACCCTAGAAATGAGGTATTCACTTACGGAAGATTCAATACCGAGGTGGGAATGGCATTCAGATCATCTTCCGTGATGTCCAACTTGTCCAGCACTGCGTCACCCGTCGGCAAGTCCTGAAACCACTCAGGGATACCAGAGAAGAAGTAGCTCGACACCTTGTCTCCAAACTCGCTTGCGACGCTGTTGAGGTAGTCTCCTACTACGTTTCGAGCCACCACACGGGTCGGCTCGTCATCCTCGTCTCGTACAACCAAGGTGGGCGGTGGTGTGACGAGAGGTGCATTTGCTTCTGCCGTGCACGCCATTTGCGCTCGGCTGGTAGGAACGGCAAGAACCGCGGGAAGGAGCAGCCATGTGGCGGTTGTAAGGAGTTGATATCGAGACATGGCTCCCCTTTCGACTAGACTAGAAGACCCAAGCAATGGCCAAGGAGCGTGCAGTTCGTAGGGACAATTCTGTTGATAGCGAAAGATGGATGCAATTAGCACAAAAAGGGAGGGGGTGAAAAGAACAAGCAGCTGCACTGACTGTTGAAGTGGGCAGCCGGAGAATAAAAAGAACCATACGAACTAGGGCCAGCCAAGGATGGTTGGTATAGTAATAAAAGTGTAAAGTTCACGGGTCGTAAAACGGGCTAAAACATCTGACATGAACAGGGACTGACACAGGTTTTAATCACTATTAAGCAACAATGGATTGAGACGCCCGTCCTCAGAAAGATCCGGGGCCCCTTGCATCAGGGCAATAGACCCTGTAAAAAAGATGGGGGAACGGGAAGTACGATGTGTTGATTCTAGCATTTCTTGGTGCCTCTGACGTCACCAGAGCCAAAACGATCAATGACGCCCCTGTCCCATCATCCCTCCGTGCAATCCCGGCCGCTCGACAGGGGCGTCATTGTTTCACCTAGGCTAAGGTAAGCAAAGAAAGCAACAAAGTTTTCTCACCAATTCCCAAGCTTCCCCATAGTAATTGGTAGCGAAATGACCAAAAGCTTACTTTACATACGGTAGTGCAGGTTGCATCATGCCGTGAGTTCCGCTGCGAGACACACTAAACTTGGCTAGCACACGCCAACTTGGTCGGCTTGGACAAATCATAGTGAGGTTGGATCATGCTTTAACCGCCATGTGGTTATTGTCGAACCCGCCGGAGAGATCGATCGGAGAGGCGCGGCTGGGATAGGGCGGGCGAAAGCCGAGGACTGGGTTGGCAGGTGGCGGGTGCAACTTTCTCGGAAACGACGGGGTGCAAGGGGCTGCGGCTCTGCTGTAGCTGGCACGCAGCAGCTGCGCTGCTAGCCAACGAAAGCTAGCTCATTACACATCATTGCTGACCTGCTTTTTCAGTCGGACGTGTTGAATAGGTCTATCAGGACTAGCAACCGGCATGTTCCTTTGGGCAACTGGGGCTGCGTGCGTCATCTAGAGACTATTGCCATCACGGATGGCTAGGCCATACATGTTCGACTTTGTGTGTGTACAGGTACAAAATCGACTTTCGAACCGTCTGTTGTTCTCGCTCGGCGCAAGTGCGGCGTGTCATACAGGCAAGACAATATTTAAGCCATTCCAGTCACGCCCTTTTCCCCTGCCGATTGTCGATCACATCTGAATCAAAACAAGAGGGTAAGAAACTATCGTTGGCATCACTGCTAGTCAACGAACGGGATAAACCGTCCCATCGGCCCAGACTTGTTCGATACAATACCTACACGACGAGTTAGCACCGGCATCAAGAAAACCTAGGACATTTGAAGGGTTACTTATCCCCGCTAGAAAAGGGGGGCCGTCAACTCACCCCCAGCATTTCTGCCAGAGGGAGGACGGCCTGGGCTGCCATTCCTTCGTGACCTGCCGACTCCAACAGCGAGACACCTGGAGCCAAGGTAACCAAGCCTCCGTTTCCCCCGAACATCTCAAGCCCCAGAAACAGCACATTGAAGCTTCAACCTCGACCCGGACAAGCACGAAGCTTTGACACCAACTCTAGATGGGTCCCAAGAAGAAATATCTAGTGCTTCGCTGCCCCCAGAGAAACAAGAGACAGGACAAGACGAAAGAACAATGGGCCCCGCTATATATCAGTCCCGTCGTGTTCCAAACCCGTGCCACACCTGCAACCACACAACGGCCACCCGTGAATCCCCCAGACCCCACAAAGTACCATGCCATCGCAGAAGAGCACCCACCAACTGAAGCCAAGAAAACCGAGATAATGCTGAACGTGGGCCGTCCATCCCCATGTCTCTAACGTCGCTACTTTCCTTTGGGTACACCCTGCCTCCACAGACTTGTTTTTGATTCCACTCCTGGTTATGTGGCACGCACGAGGAATGTACGCAGCTGAACGCAGGAGGGCAGGTTCCGCACGGTCAAAATACATCCTTAAAAACCGTGCTCTCATCTCTCGCTGAGCCTGCTGTGACCTGCAGGTAAGAAAAACGGAGGCATGTCGTCGAAAGTCACGAAGGACAAACGACGGGTATGGCGCCCCCTTGCCCACAGGATGTGATACCTGTGGGTTCGGAAAGGTTAATGCGCTTGGCCGAGTCACACACATCCGTTGATATGTGACGAGAAAATTCGTCAAAGACGATGTATCTCGGTTCCGAGAGCGGGAAGATGGAGCGGTGGGTTGGGTGCAAGAAGCAAGATATCCCGTCAGGGCAAAAACCGGGGTTTATGCCGGGCGAAGTTGATATGGGAAACTAGGGGAACCAGAGTACTCAGAGTCGTCGTAACATCGAGGCAAGATAGTGCATACTTGTCGAGCAGGATCAGGCTTCCCGTAGGTAGTCCTTGTCGACGGTTGCTCCCCATCCCAACGAAGCAGGATAGGTATCATGCAAGCTGCGCTGTGGACAAATTTTGAAATGGAAGCCCTCAGCCCGACCGCTTGTAGCCTTTCGATGCGCTCTCTCCGGAAACACCCATGGTAACCCTCGACAACACAGGACCACTTTGCACCTCCCACACATATACACCAACCTCCCAACATCCTAAGAACAACCCCATCTCAGTGGCCAGAGAAACTAGTTCCAGCAGCGGTCCTGACGAGCGTCCCCCAGGGGCTCTTACCCAAAACAGACTCATAGTGACCGTCTCTTGCGCATGCCCACTTAAGGGATGACTGGAGTTGTCCCACGCTAAAAGCATCGTCCCCCATCCTTCAACCCAGCACAAAAGAGACCGCGGCAGATCACAAACCGAAACACAGAGAAACCGCCTCGCGGCGGCCCATGTCGGCTCTTCCCCAGCCGGGCACGATTCCCAGGGTATAGCAGACAGAGGAAACTTGGGACGTCTGACGAGGCGCAAAACTTTTTTCTCCGAAGAGAAAAATAACCAATGGTAAGCTTAGGGTTAAGTTCCGAAATCCGTTCTCTCATAACTCGTACGAGACAAGGCCCATATAACTTGGCTTCCCAAATAAATGGGATTTCGGCACGACGAAAAGAACCACACGCGGCAAAATGTACCGGATCCTGTCTAACAGGTCCTCGTTTGCGACGCGTCGTGCACGCTAATAGCCTTAGTCATGTGCTGGGAGAGAGGCTCCTTTCTAGAAGGGGCATTCCTTTCGGAAAACAGAAATCGGAGAACTGTGGGGGAGGCGTGGGGCGCTTCTTTTATTCTCTCTTTTTCCAAGAAAAAAGGAGTTCGAAAGTTCGACATGTTGAAGACAGGGACAGGGACGGGATTGCCACCGCTAGTATCTGGTGCGACGACGTCGAAAAAAACGGGGGTTCTATGGTGAAAATGCTAGGACTTCTCGAGCTTGGTAGTCGGTTCGTTGTGAGGGGAGTGGCTGTTGGTTTAGGAATTTGCTGGGTATTTGTGAGGGAACTAATAGGTGGAGTTGGGGGGAGAGAAACGGGAAAGAAAAAGGAAGGGAAGGATAGAGGAAAGGAAGAAGGCAGATGTACTTGATTGCTGTGGCTTGTGGGTAGCGTCGGGGCGCGGTCGTGGTTTCTACACTTTCCCGCGCGCGTCAGCGCGTTGACACGTGATTGAAATTTGCATTTGGTAAATTGACTTTGCTGTACTCGGAACACACACCATATTTGGAAACCCCACTGGAAGCACCGATGGAAGCATTACTAGAAGCGCATTCATAGAAACGTAAGTGAAATATCACCGGAGGTAGCAACAGGTTTCTTAAGTTGCTGGTTGGTGACGGTAGTAGCAGAGACCTATGCTACGTACGATCAGAAAGTCACAGTTGTGGGGCATCATGGAGTGGCGTAGCGTGGGACAACGCGCTTTAATAATTCGAGGTAAAAATTGATAAAAGTTTAAACCTGCCTACATAATGGTGACAGCGTCCATTTGAATGACAACAGACGTTACCCTCTCTCTCCTTCACTATCTGCAGAAGGCAGTCCCCGAAAATCAATTCAAACTTGCCACCTCATCCTGCAGCAGCACCATGGCCACAGAACCCACCCTCATAGAAAAGCTCCTCGATCTAGGAACCCGGGCTCACAACCCCTCCGTAGATGATCCCCAGATTCTCCAGGAACACCAAGAAGCCTTTACCACATTCATCGCCAAAACCCCAACCCTCGCCCTCATCCCGGCACTGAACGCCCTCATACACCGCGACCGCGTCCCTCCATGGCTGCACTCCGAGCTTGTGACGGTCCTGGCCCGGATCCCCTACTCCCGCCCGCAAAACGATGGCGTGCGCGCGACAATGGAGTTCGTCTTCAGCGTGCACCCGGACAGCACCGTGACCAGGGAGGAAGCGGCGACGGTGCAGAAGCAAGGAGCCTTCATCACCCCCGAGGCAATGAAGTTGGCGTCGAATTTAATTGCTTCCCCAGCTGCCGGCGTCCCTGCGGACGAGTGGTTCGAGGGGATCGCACCGCAGCTGCTGAGGCTGCTAGATGGCGACGAGGGTCCTGAGTTGGTGAAGGTGGCGGGGAATGTAATTGGACGTGGGATTTTGGGGAGGAAGGAGTTTGGTGGTCTTGGTACTCCAGGGTTCAACACTTTCGTTCACCCGATGTTGTCGAAACTCAACCCCTCGCTTCCAACCCCATATACGGACAACAAGAAACTCAAGGTTGGAGAAGATGAAGAAGAGGTGGTTGATCTGAGGGACGAGATTACACTCGTTAGCTCGGACGACTTGGCTTCGGCTCTCAAGCGGCTGCATGCTCTCATACATGCCCACGGACACCCAGCCCTGGCCAGGCGGTTATTGCGACCGGTTTTACTTTCGCTATGGGCTCTGTCATCATGGGTCGGCGCCACAGACGAATGTCAAAAGAGATATTGCAACCCAGCGAGAGACCTCTTCAAGATCTTCATTCGACTTCACGCCTCGCATGATGACACCCGAGGCATCATCAAGACGCTCATGTTCAAAGGGAACAAAAACCCCGGTAAACTAACTTGGACATTTGATACTACGTCTGATGGGCTCATTTACATTTTGAAAATCCGGGAAGGAAACGCTTCCAATCAAAATTTTGCCGCAATTGATGAACTGGAACCAAAGGCCAACTCATTCGTCACCAGTCTGGATGAAGTCTCGTCTGCCGACGAAATCTCGACCCTTTTTCTCGACTTGTTCAAGCAATGGTATGCGTCAAACAAGAAGAAAGCCGTCAACGAGATAATCGTGAAACAAGAAGAGTCCGATCCCGTCGTGGCACTACTAGAGGCCAAGGTCTTGCAAGCCCTCATGGAGAAAGCACCACAAAAGCTCATTGGCCATCCTGATCAAATCTTGGATTTGGTCAAGGAAGTGCTTCAAGACAATGAGAGCCACTTGGACGACGAAGGCCCTATGGGGATTGGCATAAGTCTCCTTGGACAGCTCGTACATGCGACGGGTTTCGAGAAGTCGAAAATTGATAGAAGCGTTATGGATTCCATCGTCGAATCCCTGGAGAGAATCAGTCGCGAAAACTCGAATCTCGCAACAACAGCGAGGAATCTCTCGTTGCTTCTCCAAAACTGGAGCGAGATTGAGGCTGAATTACAGCCCATGCCCACGGCAAGCAAGCGCGAGATCGAGGATCGCAAGACTTACAATGTGGCTATGCAGTATATCACGGGCCCAGAGGCGCCTGCACCTGTCCGATCTGAGGGCCTCAATATGATCTCAAAGCTCATCGTCGCACAATCACCGATATTAGACATACCAGCGGTGCTGGTCCTATTGTCTTCCATGCTGGAGGACGGCGATGACTTTGTCAATCTCCGCATCATTAAGATTTTCACCCAGCTTGCGAATCACCATCCATCCTCTACGGTCCAGGAACTTCTTGATAACTACGTCGATGCCCAGGAAAAGCGCAATGTTGACACCCGTCTCCGGTTTGGCGAGGCGCTGGTTCGAGTCGTCGAGAGACTCGGGGAAACCTTCACTGGGGACGTGAGCGCGAAGACTTGTGAGTTTCTCCTCACTATGGCAGGTCGACGCCCGAAGAGGGAGAGAACTCGGAAGCGCCAGGAGAAGGATGCACGACTGGCGGAGATGAAGCGCAAGAAGGAGGCTAAGGCTTGGGGAGGAGAGCTGCCCAACTGGGACGAAGATGAGGATAAGGATCTTCCTCCAGAAGAAAAAGAGCGCAATGGTATTCTCGCTAGTATTGTCGGTGGATGGGAAAGCAAACGCGGTAGCGAAGATGTGAGAATCAGGGCCTCCGCGTTGAGCATTCTAGGCGCTGGCATCGAGACGAACATTGCTGGGGTCGGCACTGAACTTGTTACCGCAGCGGTCGATCTTAGTATGGATGTTTTGACCCTTGAGCCTGAAATAGAAAGGGGAATATTGCGGAGGTCGGCCGTCCTGGCGGTCATGAGCTTCGTGCGGGCCCTCGACAGTGCCAAGGATGGTCAAAAATGGCTGGGTTTCGATCTGACAGAACAAAGTCGGGAGAAACTAAGTAGGGTTCTCTCATACATCGCCGATACCGATAATGATGGCCTCGTCCAGCAGCACGCGAAGGACGTTGTGGAGAGCCTCGCAAACTGGAAAATGGCAACGCTAATGCCTATGACGCCAAGGCAGGCAAATGAGCCAGCTTTCACAAGGCTCGCTGGCCTGGCGGTAGATCCCACGCACGGGTTGACATCGTTGAGTGGTAATAATGGACGGCGGCCCGTCATCGAGGAAATTGAATAGTCGCTGAATAGTTGCACCCTGGTATATCTTAAACTCCTACTTGCTCAACTGTCACGGCACATCTCCCCCCCACTCAACCAGCAAGAGGATTCGCATGTATCGTCACGCCCTCGATCCTGGCTTCTTCCTTGACTTTGTTCTTCTTGTCAATCTGCAGCTTCTCCAGCTTTGCCAGGGTGACAAGGCTCTGGTCGCCAATGACGCGCCCGAATATGGTGTTGAGGCCGTCCAGGTGGGGGGCCTTGTCAAAGAGAACGAAGAACTGGGAGCCATTGGTTCCGGGCCCTTTGTTGGCCATGGACACAATGCCGCGCTGGGTGTGCTTGAGCGCGGGTCGTATTTCGTCGGCGAAGGGCTGGCCCCAGATGCTCTTGCCGCCCTTTGGGTTATTTGGGGTCGGATGCCCGGGACCGCCGGCTTGGATCATGAAGCCTGGGATCATGCGGTGGAAGGGGGAGCCATCGTAGTAGGAGGATGCGCAGAGGGCAAGAAAATTCTGTACGAAGAGATAGGTAGTTAGTGAACTATATTAACAAATGCAGGGTTCAGGAAGACGGTGTTTGTACCTCGGCGGTTTTGGGGACGCTTTCGCAGAAAACCTCGATTTTAAGGTCGCCGTGGGTGGTGTGTAAGGTAATAGACATGATGCGCGCGTGGGAGCTTGGCGAGGAAACACAGCCAACTTTGATAGAGCTTGGTTTCGTAGAGCTAGAAATGTCGTCGGTTATGAGTGAATAGGATGCAATTCCAACGACGTTGGCAATGCGGTGCTCGGTTGTTGTTTTGCAGTAGTGTGTTTCGGGACGCGTTTTCCACCAGACACACATACGATAGGAGAAAGAAAAAACCAAGCTTTTTTGTCCAAAGACTTGAATTGGGCGGGTGTTGCTATGGCAGGTGAGGGGCAGCCAAAATCAAGCTTCTGCAAGAAGTTTAGAAACTTTGTTGAGCAGCAAGCAAGGGTGGGATTTGGGGGGCTGGGCGATTGGGGAAATCTCCGATCCGACAAAAGCTGTGATCAAGATCGGGGAAAGCACTAGCTGGAAGCTGCCCTGTCTTATTTCCGAAACTATCCACTACACCCCAGCAAGGAGGCAGATGTGGGGTCGAAGTTTGGATTCGCAATTGAGGGGAGGTTCAACAACAGGCATCGCCTACGGTAGCAGTTAGGTGCATTTTGTATTCACTCTTCACCTCTCTGATCTCCCCATTGACCTACCCAATGAATGGCCAGCAGGATTTGACAAAAATTAACATCTTAAAATAAAAATATACCTCGTGTAAAGAGCCAAGTGACAAAATGAAGCATCCACCATTTTTCATCTGCTACTTGGGCAAAGATAACCTTTCTAACGGCGGCGGCTTGGTGAGAGTGGGCCTCTGGCAGGATCGGAAAGACTAATGCAATTGAACCAACAACTTTCCTGTGGGATTGCCAGACCGTAGGCCACTAGTATACAGTGTTGAGAAACTAATGAGTGTACAGACTCCGAACATACATATCGTCACCGAGCCTTATGCGTGCTTACCTATGATTGAAATTGGGAGACAGGATTAGCCGGCGTCATGCACTGTTTGCGACCTCTCGGTATCTAATTTCAAGAACTCAAAAGAATGGGGGGTTTTTTTTGCTTGGGGATTGAAAATTATATATAAGACTAGAAAGTCACTTGTCCTGCGGAGGGCCACATCGGGAGCCTCTATATCGGCCGACCTGCAGGCTTTCTTGTGATACCCACCCTCACAGTCGACGTCCATCCCATCCCGTCTTCATTCTGTTATTCTTCCTAAATCCCACAATCCTTGGGATGGATCATTGTGCTTAGCAGTTTTCCTCTCCCCTCTTTGTCAACCCCGCCCACGCCTGGCCCCTGGCCCCCATTGACCAACGACCCCTCCTCATTCATGTCTTAGCAGCCTTGTGCGTGTGTCTGACCCTGTTGACCCTACCAGGCTGGCTGGCTCTCGCGAGCACTCCCTCTATCCGGCCTCATTCCCTGGACAGCGGACTGCTTTTTACCGTTACATCGACCTTATTCTTAACTCACGTTTATTGTCGACCTAGCCCCACTCGGCTGCTGAAGCTGACGCCGCTGAACTACCTGCACAGTACTCCGACCTAACCTATCACCCCCCAAATTTAACAAACTGCTGCAGAATTGTCCTGCATCTTGCAACCACTGGCAACGTGTGTGGGCTTGAACCGCTCACCTTAGAGGCTGAGAAAGCGGACTGCCGCTGAGGGGCACCCCATCAGCTATCATTCGTCACCCGCATCACACAAAGCAAAGCCTTTCTAGCCAAACATCTTCAGGTACCAGATGAGGGGTGTGTGTGCCACACATCCATCCACTTTATGTGTCTCTCTCCCGACCTCGCAAAATTTGTTCCTTTTCAGCCCTTTGTCCAATAGTCAACTACATCTCGGCATTTCGGCCATCCCGCTCATCGCACTGCTGGCCGCCGATATTCTTTGCTTGCTTGCCCAGACAAGCCAGCTCCTATTGTCTGTCAGAATCTACCTCTCTCTCTGTCTCTTTACAGTTCGTTGTGTGGTGTGTTCCCTGACTGAGTGTGCTGCTCGGTTCAACAAGCTGCATACACACTACTAGCGGCAGCAGGATCTGGGTTGGCCCGTTAGATACGCACACCCAAAGTGAGTTCTTCGGGGGCCTAGATGTGGTCAGTGTTTTTCGCAATCAGATATCTGATACAACGCCGGCAGCCCTGCCACTATCCACCCAAGAAACTAACAAGACCAGGGCAGAAGGGTACATATGTACCGCGGACTTTTGCGCCTGACGCACAGTCTTTTGTAACATCATTATTTCGTCAAATTCTCCTTTCTCCAGGCCAGTAGAGCCCGGCTTTTTTTCCCCAGGCACACCATTTCAGGCAGACTACAGCTGCTTCCTGACCTGAGAGGAGACTGACTGCCTGGCATCCCGATTCGTCGCGAGCCAGTAATATTGCTATCCCACCCACTGCCAACGAACTGTCCCAACTACCTGTACGTCCTTATCGGAGCTACACAGTACTTTGCTCGTCGGTCACCCACCGCTCAGTCACCCCAAAAACCTGCTGCTGGCCGCTCAACTCCCCACGACGAACCCCATTTCCAACGTCACCATCAAGGGGCTATCGTTCACAGCTTCAGCCCCCCCGCAAGCCAGCCAGCCTTACTGTTCCGCATACCTCCCGTACTAGAAGATCGGAAGGGGCAAGCTGATAGCCTGCTCCAGCCTGCCTGCATCTTTGAGGATTTGGACCGTTTCCTCCGGCTATTACGATAACTTTCCACCGGGTCCGAATCCTCCAGAAAGACTGTGTCCAGCCCATGCTTATTGTGCTGGCAGCCCGCGCCCACTCGCCGCCTCAGCATCAGCAATAACAGCCCCCACACATCCTCCCAACAACGTGAAGAGCCACAATCCTCCGATTGCACGCACCCTTTTCTAGCCACCGACAATCGCTTCATGAAGGAGAACAATAGATCTAGGAGGAACTTGATTCAAGACCCTCGATGATAGCGCAAGTCGGGCCTCTCGTCTGTCTTCTCCATACTCACTCCCATCATCATCCTCCCCACTCACTCGCCAGCGGCACTCCGTATCCCCGCAAACCCGACCGCACAACGACTCTACTGCGTGGCTGCCAGCACTCCGAGCTGCAATCATGAGCAGTCTTGCCGCTTTCGTGAGGGTATCTGGCCTTCCAAATAGCAGCTTTCTCGTCGGATACCCTGGTATCTCTGCCACCCTGGTAAGTCATGTCGTGGACCTACCATTCAATTGTGTCAGTGAGACTTGAGGTGGGGAAGTTAGGAGGCCCTACCGCCCCGCCGACGCTGCGTTCTTCTTGTATCGATAGCCAATGTCGCGATAGTGACGATGGTCGTGCTTGGTATTTCTGTTGCCCCTAAAACGGCCTTTGCCTGTGCTGACAATTATACCTTCGTGTTGTCTACGCAGCCTCGAATTGAAGGAAAGGTAGAAATCAGGCCGTCTCAGGGTTACTCTGCGCCCGTATCAATATCCTTGGTCCGAATATGTCTCCAACGCCGAGAAACGATCCACCCCGCTGCCGAGAATATGGCCAGGAGGCACCTGGGCACGCCGCGACGAGAAACGACGGATGTTGTGGGAAAGGAGCTCCTTCTATTCCGGTGCGCATCAGGAAAGGAGGCCGAGCAAGTTGTTGCCATGGATTTGCCATTTGTTTTATTTATACCCTACGGGAGAGGGGGAGAGGAAATCAACCGACGAATACCACCAGCGACACTATCGCTTCCCAGTCGCACGGCCGAGACATTCTACGAGCTCGTCGTGACGGTCCAACAAGGGCCCAGCTTCCAGAACAAATATGCTTTCCCAGTTCCCATACAACGATACGATACGCTTTCGACATTTGGAATGTACAACCGCCCGGAAAGCAAGCAGCACTCGGCTGACCAGATCGTTCATCTGGCCATCTCTCTACCAAAGTGGAGCTATGGCCCTCTGGACCCAATAACCGTATACATCAAGCTGTCCCCGAATCCGGACTGGTGGAACAAGGCAAAAAGGGTGACAATCCAAAAGATCACACTGGCAATTGAGGAGGAGATAACATACAACCCCGAAGGCGACGAGCCGACGAAAAAAACCAATCGACTAGCAAAGCACACCCAGGCCGTAAATACAAAAATGCCAGAGGCTGGATATTTCACAAATCTTGGATTGGTGTTTCCCGCCCGGGATCTGCGAGATGCGAACGGCATTGTCAATAGGGCAAAAGCTGGGTTCCCTCTGTACGAGGTGTCATCCTTCACCACGTCCTCGACTCTGTATAAAATTGAGTTCTATCTCACCGTCAAAGTACGCACTCACCTCCTTAGGCACAACCTTCTCTCAAGGGAGATGATGCTGATTTTTGTACAGGCACAATTGACATCCGCGCGTGACATCACGCTGAGAACTCCGATAGTGATTTGCCCTATGGACCAACAAGCCTGCAAGGAAGAGATGGACGCAATAGAGCAAGCAGCAAAGGACGCTTCGACTGTTGACGCAAACAATCCAATGCTTCCGGCCCACTCCATCGTGCTTGCCAGCGACCGCGATCACCTAAAATCCCTTGGGCTATGCCTTGTGCAAGGCCAAAAGAAGCCTTACATCGAATGAATGAAAATCCGAGTCCGACGGGTAGTTGATATTGCCTTTCGAAGTTTCTCGCGCAATCACGAACGAGTGCTCTTACGACAGTAAACATGATACCACGATAGAGTATGAAGAATGGTCCCCGGCGAAATGACACGAACCCAGCCGGGGCACGGAGCTCGGCTTGGAGCTGAAAAACTAGCAAGCAGGATTGTGGTGAATGCGACCGCCAGAGTGCGCAGCTTGAGGTGGGAGACAAACAGAGTCGTATGGAAACACAACCCCGCATCTAATCATGTGGAGGAATACGGACCGAACATATCGATCCTGTAGGAATGAGACTATGTTTGGGAGCACTGAGGGTCTAGACTACTGCCACTCAACATGAGGTCAGCGCAGTCTAACATGGTGAGCGTGCTTGACTTGGGAAAGGAATTATGCCACGCCCTGTCGCAGGCATGAACCCCCATTGGGTTTGAGAGCAACGAGGCAGGTTCAGATATATTCTTTTGCGTCATTTCTGGCCAGTCCCACCGCTGGCAGGCTGAGCTCAGCCGGTTGCGCCGGCTCCACCTCGTGGAGGTCAGCGTCCCTTCTTGGCATTGAGGATGACGTGTGTTGCAGCCTGTGGGGAAGTCAGACGCCGGACTTCGACATTTTTGCCATTCGCCATACCATTTCAAAAAGGGAACTGTGCAAAGGCCACTGAGAGAATGGCATGATACTCGAATTTCACACCCCCGTATCCTTTGCTAGCGTCGCTTGTTCCTTTGGTATGTTCGAGGCGCTCACTTTTCTAGAGTGGCTACACAGCGGTCGTTTGCTTTTGAGACGGGGAGTTTAATGTCTATCACCAATTCTAGCATGGCGGCGTTGATGGAAACAACACCGCATCAGGTCATGATGGCGACCGTGCGTGGTTTGTTTTTGACCGCGATCAAGGCTTGGAATATATACCCATCGAGCTTGTTTTTCACTTCACAGTATATGGTTAGGGGCAGTTAAGTCGAGTCCCGAAGTAAGAGTACAATATTTGCGATATGCTAGATCAGGTACTAAGACGGCTGAGAATCTGGGGGTGCTGGTACCGGAGGAAACAAATAGGAATCGCCTTGTATTCTAGGAAGTTTGTAGCGATTTATGTTGGGCGAGGTTATACCACGGCGCTGAATATAGAGAGAGTATTAAACGTATTGGTACAGTCGGACCATTTCTTTGGGGGGTGTTTAGATACTCATGGCATCAGGCCCAAGGATTTGGAATAACCTGATTGTAGGTTTTTCTCGACATAGCTCGCACCTCATCGGGCCTTATCTAGATGGAATGGGGCGATTCCACCTCCCTGTATGGCTTGGTAAGGTTGGCGCCACTCTCTTTTAGCTCGAGGCTATGGAGTAGTGTCCAGGTACAATCTTCTTGAGGAGCCTCGGTTTGGTGGGACAGCGACTGGTGGCTCAGTCGGCGTCGCAGCTATGAGGGTTCTTGCAGTCAAGCAGGATTTCCAGTTGGATATTGACATGTACATGGATGCATAGAGCTTTGCTATAACTACCTAGAACCTCCCGGTCGCGGCTAGTGTTTTCCAACTCCCAACTGCAGGCCAATATAGCTTCCGCCACATCTTAGCAATAGAAGACATGATAGCTTTTGCCTCCAATATCTGAATGATGAAACCTCCACATCGGCCCGTAGTGCTGGCAAGATCCTCACGTTCCAGGGTAGACATGAGGCTTCAAGCTGGCGAGACTGCACCCAACGCGCTGGGTCGTATGGTCGTTCTTAGCCACGACGCTGTCGAAATCCAGATTCCACATTACAGTTTGTGGTGACAATGTGAATGGGGAGGGAGGGTGTGTACAGTAAACTAGCGCCTTCGCTGTCGTCCGTTCCCCCGTGTGTTCCCTTCAACGAAGAATAGGGATGGGGGATACGGAGAAGGGACATGGGACAACTACTACTGCTACCACGGTCGAGAGGATGAGCATAGGCGGGGTCATCATAATGCCTAGGCCTGCTGCGGGGACGAGAACGAGAGTGCTGCTTCGCCTCCGCATATGGACGAGGAATTTGGATGGGAGATTTCATGCGAATCTCTATGGTTTTGACGATGGGGAGATATCACCAATGACGGCGACGGCGCCTAGACCTGGCATGAGGAATTACCAACATGTTTCGGTCTGTTCGGTGGGTGAAAGCGATGACGGGATGGACCCAGATAGGGAGGAGGAGGGTAGTCTAGGCTGAGAGCGTTAGGAAGGGAGGGATGGATGATGGGCAATGATACTTGGAGCTGGGCTTTTTCCACTTGTTGCTTCCATTGACTGGACCTTCGTTTTGCAGTTATTTTCAAACTATGTAGGGGAGCTTGCGGGAGAGACGCATGATTTTATGCTAAGTGCTGGTTGGCGTTTTGTATCGAGATGAATCTCGATATCTTAATTAACTAGTAGTAGGTGGGACATGTGCGTGAAATAAGACATGAGAAATGGATCTGTTTGGCGACTACTACTACGCTAATATAAGACAAGAACGGTAAAATGATGGCATGTTGCCGGGGAAATAGTCCGGGAGTATAAATTTCAAAGTAAGAAGACAACAAAAATGAAAGGCTTTGTCTGGACTGCATATATATTAATTTAAACGATGCGTGCCTAAAGTTTAGATAACCGGTAGATATTAGACGTCTAGGCAAACTTGGGGTGGATTGATTCAAATAGAAAGGAATACCATAAGCTCTTTATTTCTTGTTATCTTAACACGTCCAAGAAGTACTTGCATATATGCACCCATATCACTCCCAGGTAATCATTCCTATGGTCACTGTAAAACGCATGTGACAACTGCTTCGTATTGCTGCATTGAAGCCCCACATTCACCAGCCACCCAGCCTCGGCGGGCCGGCGGCGTCGCCAAGAGTGCCAAGCCAAGCCTTCACACAGGGCACATGGCAGCCCGCCCCATTTTAAGTTGTGGCTGGTGGTGGTGAATTTGGCTTTCCTTTCAGTCAGGTCTTTTGGACAGGCGAGCATCTGAAGTTGCAACTTTCACTTCCCACAGCAACATTTCTGCCATCAGCCTCCTCCTCCTCCTCCTCCTCCTCCTCCTCCTCTCAATTGGAGCTAAATTCACCACCACGTCCACGCTGGTACCTCCCCACTACCTTCACCCTTGGGGACTCCCCATTCCCGCAATTCTCTTTCACTTCACTAAACTCAAATCCTCCATCCCTCTCTTCATACCAGTTCCCTGCTGCACGCCTCGCGCAAACCCACACACAAACTCTTTCCGCTTTAGCCTTTCTCCATCTCAACCACCAAACATCCCCGCAAAGCATCCTCATAACGAGACGCCTTCCCTCCTCGCTCACCCCTTGCTCGCGATTGACTAGCCAGCCGGCCCTTTGCTCTACACGAAAAGAAGAAAACCCTCCTTTCTACTAAGAGGCCTCTGCCTTTCCCGAAACATGTCTGAATTCCTAGGCTCAACAATCTCACTCATTTCGAAGAGTGACATTCGGTTCGTAGATCTCGCTTTTCTACTCTTTCCTCGCCTTTCCACCCGCTTCTACCGTCTCCTTCCAATCACAAGGCCAGGTTTTCCTAACGGATCCCACCTCTACTAGCTACGTCGGAGTGCTTCATGAGATCAACTCCGAAGAATCGACTGTCTCTCTCGAAAATGTGAAATCGTGGGGTACCGAAGGCCGCAAGGGCAATCCCGACGAAGAAATCCTTTCATCCGCACAGGTATACGAGTACATAGTATTTCGAGGAAGCGATGTCAAGGATCTGCGTATAGAAGATGGTCCCGGTGCGAGGGAGGAGAAACCCGCCGCCGTTCCCGACGACCCTGCCATTGTCGGAGTAAGTACATGCCTTTACAACGTCTTGCTTTCCTTTCCTGCCCGTTCCCCCTCTTCCTACTCTTGATGATGAACCATTTCGGATGTAAAACACATAATCAACTGAAGTTGCGCAAAACAAAACCCCATGTTGATTTCTCCGTTGCCTTCCTTCTGATCGAGACCTCTCTACGAAGACCTCAATGTGCTGCCATTGGTTGCCATAGTTCAATGGTGATTGAATTAGAGCTAACTGCTACCGCTCTTTCTTTCTACGATACAGGCCCGCGCTCGACCTGTGAATGGTCCCGGTCCTGGTCCCGGTCCTGGTCCCGGCGGCCAACAAGGCCCTCCAGGCCCTCCAGGACCTGGTGGGCCGGGTGGTCTTGGGGGCTTCGGCCAGAACCCATGGGGTGGGAATCAATTCTACGGCCAGCAGATGGGTGGTTGGGGTAGGGGTGGTATCGGACCTGGACCCGGACCTGGTGGCTTCTACCCTCCTCCGCCGGGTTGGATGCCTCCCGGACACTTTACACCTGGGCCCGGCGGACCTGGTGGACCTCCCGGTCCTGGACCCTGGAACAATTTCGGCGCCTTCCCTCCCGGACCTCCAGGCCCTCCCGGTGCCCCTGGTGGTCCCGGCGCCCCTGGAGCTCCTGGCCAGATGAACCGTCCTGGTTCCGGTGCCCCTGGACCCTCTGAACTTGGCGGCAAGCCCGCTCCCGCTCCCATTGGTGCCGCCATTGCTGACAAGAAGCCCACTACTGGCTCCCAAAACGATATCCCCTCGGAACCCAAGTCCCTAGGACAGGGCCCGACCCAGCAGGCAATGCCTACCCCTCCCATCCTCCCAACCGATACGAAGCCGTCTATCGAGGAAGTGAAGACTACGGCTGCTTCACTTCCGGCTTCCCAGCCTACTGCCGTCCCCACGATCCCTACTGGACCAAGCACAGCTTCTGCTCCGACTGGCCCCAAGGCTGCTCGGTCCATAGTCCCAGCCATCCCTGCAGTGCCGAAGTTCACACCCCCTGTTTCTTCGGCGGCTTCAAAGGCTACAGACAAGGCAACCCCAGTCAACACAGCAGCTGCAATTCGCGATGCGACACAGGCGGCGAGGGCAGCTGTCGCGGTTGCTATGTCCAAGATGGAACACGCCAACGCGCCTGCTCCCCAAAACGGTGCTGGCTCTGCTATGGACAACCTCACCAAGAAGGTGAACGAGATGCGGGTTAATGCCGCTGCTACTCGTGGAGGGCCTCCTACTCGCGGAAGAGCTCGTGGGGGACGCCATCCCGGAGCTAAGGTTGAAGTCCCCGCTGCTGACTTTGACTTCGCCTCGTCCAACGCCAAGTTCAACAAGGACGAGATTGTGAAGGAAGCCGGTGTAACCCCTGGTTCGGAAGGCGCCATTATTGTGGAGCCCCTTACTACCAAGGAGAATGAGGGACCCCCGGCCTACAATAAGAAGACGTCATTCTTTGATAACATCAGCAGCGAAGCCCGGGACAGGGCCGAGAATGGAGGCCAGAAGCCTGGAGGCCGTGAGTGGCGTGGGGAGGAACAACGTCGAAACATTGAAACCTTCGGGAGCCCTAGCGTGGACAACGGATATCGTTCCAACTTTCGTAGGGGTGGTGGACGCGGACGTGTTGGAATGAGGGGGCGTGGATATCGTGGACGCGGTAGAGGTGGATACGCACCACACGATGCCCAGGCCTCATAGGACACGCCAGACAACTACCGTCCCTCGTAGGCTCCTCCCGACGCCGCTTTTGGGGCTGGTCTCAACCACGGTGATATATGCTTGAACTGGCACCTCTCGTCAACACACACATATACAGTATCTGGCACAACTACATTGTACCAAAACTTCTCTGTTTTTTCCTCGGCATGCATGAATGTACCAACAACTACAGTGGTATCTGGTAAATGGGTTTTGGCGCGAAACGGAACCCTGGGTCGGGTCTTTAGTTGCATTGGGACTTTCGACGCATTCAGCGGAACGAAACGAGTTTTACGAAACTGCCGTCTTTCTATCTTTCATCCTCTCAAACGGAGTCACGTCAAAAAACATAATGGGAGGGTTACTACAATCATGATCAGTTGTGCTGTTTTCCTGTCGTTTTTGTTTTCTCCACACGGAGTTCATCCTCATTTTTGTTTGTTTTTCTGCACGTTGCTGTTGTTGCTGCCTTGAAACCGGAGTCTTTCTCCTATCAAATTTCTTACTCCACCAGAGGTTCTTTTCAGAGGAAAACATGGTCTCCCGCGAGTGTGTTTTTGGCGACATCATTGGACAGCGGTAGGGAGGTAAAGGGGTTTAAGGGCGTGAAGCGACGAGTGTCGCATTTTTCACTCCTTAGCGCATAGTACGGGAGGGACAAGAGGCGATGCGAGTCCTGACAGTCTATCACCTGTTTCACTGAGTTCCAGTATCAGGACTGCCGAACTACTTATGGCTAGCGTGGAAAAAGGGGAGGGAGTATATGATATGGTATGTGCTATTTTGATACCAAAAACCGCAGCCGATATACCAAAGTTACGTAGCTGGCTGATGTTTTCTTTTTTCTTTCCTTCTTTTTTTTTTACCTGGCATAGTTAAACAGGACAAGGGACGTGGACCCAACACCCTCCCTTCATTAATCCCATGTCTCCATGAGGTCTTTAAGACTGACATATAGAGGAAAAGCTATACGATTCTATCGCATGGCAAGGGGAGAGGTGTAAGCGGGATCTCCCAGGCGAACACGAATAATAAACAAGAAAAAATTGTCCCAGGTGAAAATAAATGTGCCTTCTCGAATGTGTTGGTAGTGATCTTTGCTTGCACATTAATATGGCATTATTTGTGCCTGTGACTATAGGGCCGTAATGCATTTCGCCATTACCTACTTATACTATTAGTAGCCTCGGAAGTTCCAGAATTGCGCGTACTCCCTCCTGCAAATTCGTACAGACTAGGTTATTTCCCATAACCCCTCTTGGTTGGGATTCATACTTACTGCGCTCCTAATTATTTACCTGGGAATACCACGGTTAATATTACCGAGAAGGATTTTATATATCCCCATTCATATTCGTTAATAATGAGGATAAATACAATACCCAGCGAAATATTTCCGATTATGCAGGTTTTTTAAAGGGTATTGATTAATATATAATTATGATTCAACTAAATCACATTTTTAAATATATATATATATATATATATATATAAACTTTGGGCGAGGGGGCTCAGAGGGGGAAGGGGGGTAAAATATTTCATTTTCCCACCTCACTCACTTACTGATCCATTTCTTATTTATTTCACGTACAAATGTTCAAAAATTCAACCCTATGCATTTCATCCATCCCCCTCCCCGAGTTCTCGTTCCGTTCATCCAGTACGAAGCAGCATGGGAACGGGGCCAAAGCCACCCACCGACCCACCCGACCTGCCTGGCAACCTACCAAGCATATATGTATTATTTGCTTCCCACCAAGAACGCGGCTATCTATATCTTCCGGTAGGAAACGTACTATTACAACCCTGTCAGAATCAGAATCCCTCTCGTAATTCCGCGTTAATATTGACGAGTTCTACTTCATCCTCGGTCTGACTCTCTCTCTCTCTCCTATCGACCCAATCACATCCAAAAAAAAAAAAAAAAAAATACTAACCAAATATCGCATCACAATTTCATTTCTCCTGTCCGCCCACCACCACCACCACCACCCCTCAAGCCAACTCTGACGCCAACACCTAGTGTCAGTGCCAATAGCGGAAATGAAACCCTTCTTCCCACTCCCCTTCCTCCTATAATCATAGAAGACAAAGACCACTAAGATGACTCCCTGGCAGGACGAAGCTCAGCTATCTCCTCCCACATAATTAGACTACAAGCAGTCGAAGCGCCTCTAGGGCATTGGCGGCGTCTGTGCTCCGCTTCGACGCGCGGCGCGCGGCGCCGAGAAGTGAAAGGCGATCGCTTATCTAATCTCCATCAGAGTTGATTAATTCCCACAAGGCCTTTGGCCAGTGAAAGAAACGTTGCAACCAAGGAGAGGGGCCCGGGGGCCCCATGGACGCAGCTCGCAAGGAACTCGTATTTGCCAAAAGGCACCATCAAACAGGATGAAGCCAGGGGAGAGGGAGGGGGGGCGATCAACGACGAAGTGTCGCTAGAATAGTGATAGACGGGACCGAGAAAGTAAATTTTCAAGCCTGGATAGCGGTAAATTCAGAACAATAAATTCAAAATCATATCATGCCTTCACCTCAACCAGTGTTTCTTCCAATAGTTCAACCCCCATTGACACGGTTCGTTCCTAGAAAAAATATTCCTCTCCCAGACCGGCACCCCGTCCCATTTGCCGCGTAAAACATCAAGAGCTTCTTCATCAAGCTCCCTAAACAACTTATTGATATCTTCCCTATCGACCTCTTCGGGCTTGGATATCGACTTGGACTCGGAAGAGACTCTTCGAGGTTTAAGTCTGGAATTCCACATCTCGTAGGCTTGCTTGTGCTCCTTGCCGTACCTCTCCGTTAGCTCGACTAGTTTGCTGTCCCCAACTTTGTCGACTGCTTGCAAGATCCTGGACCATTCCTCCTCCTTGATCATTTTAGAGTCCACGATCCCTTGACGTCCGAGCTTCTCAACCGTTTGTTGGAGCCAGCACCAAGCAATGTACCTGAACACATCGTAGCCTTCCCAATCTTTAAAATAAGGGTCATCTTTGATACTGTGGAAGTTCCCATAGTCTCGAAACGATAAGTCTTTGGGACTGTGCCTCGGACAGTGGAACGGCCACAGCAGTATCATTGGGATAGAAAGGAGGGACGGGGATGTTTGAAATACTATGCAGCGGCAGAACACGTATCGGTAGGTAAAACTATATATCGGGTGGAAGCTGAGTGAGACCCTGCGGCAGACCAACTCGAGTGGTGGCGTGTCCAAGGTGCCTGGGGAGTTTTCTTGCCTCCCAGCTTTCTCCCCAGGCTGAGCTAGCCCCTGACATGGAAATGATTTGGTTGAAGGGCGGGGCTTTTTTGCTGTGCTTGCTCTTCTCTGAACCCAGTACTCATCCTTGTTGAAGAATTCGAATACCGAAGGGCTCTCGTTGATCAAGACAGAAGACATGGGATTCATTGTGCGAACGTTCAGACCGCAAGATTTGCTGTTGCATTCATGTTAGCCAGTGGTCCAAACTGTGCTATATTACTCTATTGTACTCACCATGTATCAAACTCCCATTTTGATTGCCTGGCTACTTTCGGTTCGCTATATCTCTTCCCACATCTTGGACATTTTCTTCCCCGAACTGCGAGACTTACCGAGAAGTGGTCTTTGACCCACGACACTTTTATCATCGAACCCGGGGTAAATATGTCATTCCATCTTTCAGCTGGTTCTTGGATAGGCTGTTCGTCATCCCAGGTAAGAAGCTCAAAGTTGTGCTCCTTGAATTCTTCGAAGCCAGGAAGCTTCGTTCCATCCTTGTCGGTATACTTGAGAAGGAGGAGCACATCCCGAAATCTCTAGAGAGTTGTGAGTACGTTTGGTGCACTCTACACATACTGGGGGTATTGGGGCAGGCTGGGACAGTACCTCGGGAGTTGAGCATAGTTCCAAGGGAAAGCAGAAGCTACCGCCATGCCCATCATCCAACCCAACATGATCCTTCGAGTCACCTGTTTCCCAAGGGTAGCCGAGTTCCCGTGGTGTATGGGAATAAGTTGCCACAATTGTGTGAATATCCTTGGCCATTGCAGCAGTGGCATTCACCATGGTTTCCACACGATCGAGCTGTTCGCTAAAGTTCGCAACATGAATCATTAGCTCCGGGTCATGAGCGATATGTGCATGGAACACAGGCCAGAGAGGATGACCAAGAGTTTCATACCTGTGTTGGTGCTTCGAGAGCTTATCAGAGAGGGACTCCATCCGCCTCCTCAACTTGGCAATGTCCGGCATTACGTTCAGTCGGACATAAGCAGTCTTCAGATTCCATCTTACCCTACTCTTGCTTTGGTTTTCGAGTTTGGCGAGAAGAGCCAACAGTTGGTCGCTCACAGATATGCACTCTCTACAGATATACAAGGGAAAGGGGTCCGCATCGTCTTTGCCAGCGATGACCTGCAGTGCTTGGAGTGTCTTTGCCTGCTGTTGATGCTGTTAGCAAGGTGTCTGGCATCTTGGAGTTCCTCTGCCGTGAAGTTTGTCGCCCGAGATTGCAGTTTGTTGATTTTGTTGAGAATATTAAACCCGTTACCAAGAAATTGGCTAGCTGCTGTCGCAATCCCCAGGATGGCAAGTGCCTCCATTTGGGTTTGTTGCAAGGTTGTGTACGGGTCAGACCCCCTTCCCAACAAACTTGATAAGCGCCGATAGATGTTTACGGAAAGTGCGGATGAGTTTAACGGTAACTTTAGGGCAAGAGAGCTAATATATGGGAAGTTGCAACTGGAGAACATAGCCCCTGGCGGAAGGCCCTGGGCTCGTTTTGGAGGTCGCGAGGCTCTGGGCCCAAGTCTGCCTTCCCCCGCCTAGCGTGCATGATGCAATGCATGATGGCTGCGGTGACACCACACTCCAGCACTTCACTTCCATGCCCTTGGCCGTTGAAACTATACTCGAATCGTTGGGGAATCTTGATTCCCCAAGGAGAAAGGCTGGCACGAGATGGGTGCCTCGGGAAAATGCGTGGCATAAAAAAGCCCTACCTCCTACAAGGCATGATGCACGAGCTCAAGATACGAAAAATATCAAATATTAGGATATTTGAACTATATTGTGAGAGAATATGTGCTATGACTTGGATATAATAAGATTTCGTTCGGTTGTCCCTAACAATCAAGCCGTCCCTTGCATCCTTCAACCATCCACAATATACCTTGTCCATTCCGCCGTCTTCTTGTTACTACACTACTTGGTGCTTACTCCTCAATACTGAACCTATAGCTGGCCTTGAGGACATAAGGACCATCGCCTGGCCCGAAGATCTGTTTGCTCTCCCTCTGCCAAGCGGGCTGATTGATGCCATCGATGTAGTCCTGGACCTCGACGACGAAGCATCCGTACTGCGGAATGGTGCGAGGGAAGGGAGCATCGTCACCGAAGAAACCCTGGGTCTCCTTCAGGGGCATGGTGCCGTCCTGGAAGTTGCAGCTGTAGAACTGGAAGGCCTCTTGGTCGCTAAAGATGTCGAGCTTGATGCCAGACCAAGGGGACGAGATGGAAGCGATGTAGCCATCCACTTCCCAGTCGTACTGGCCTAGGCGGTTGGCGACGTAGCAGTTGTCTAGACATTCGCCCATTAGCATTTGTTCTTCAAGAAAACATATCACAGTTGGGGTATATGAGACCCAGCTATGAAGAGCCTAGAAACGTACCGTAGCCGGTGCACTCCCAGCCGCAGTTATTCTGAAGATCGGGATCACCAAAGGATGAACCTATCTCCTTGGACTCGCTGTAGAAGTCGTTGACGCCGCCCTTGTAGTTGGGGAGAAGCTCGCCGGTAGGGATGAGGATGTTGTCAACACCGACGCGCATGCCGCTGTAGGGCATGTGTAGGGAGTGGTTGAAAATGAGGCTGGTTTCGGTGTTTTGGAAGCCATCTAGGTTCCAGTACGCATGGGAGGTGAGCATGATGGGGGTCTTCTTAGTGGTAGCGAAGGCCGTCATCTCAAAATCCCAGCGCATATGACCAAGGGTGTAGGTGATGTAGCTCACCACCTCGCCGGGGAAGCCTTCCTTGCCGTCGGGATCGACGATGGAGAAGGTAATGGAGCTGTTGGTGTGGGCGACGACCGTGAAGTTCCTGTAGTCCCAGCCATCGGAACCCCCGTGAAGAGTGTCTGCTCCATCCGGTGATTCCTCGGTAGGATTGTCGTTGGGAGTGATATTGTAAACCTCGCCATCGATCTCGAAGGTCGAGTTCTTTATCCGGTTGGCATACCGGCCGGGAACTCCTCCAAAATGCGGGTGGACGGAGTCAATACCGTAGTAAGTGGCATTGTCGAACCCGGCCACAATGTCACGCTCGACACCAGTCTTGTCGGCGATGTACAGATTGGAGACGGATGCACCATACTCGATGAAGGATGCTTTGATGCCGTTGCCGTAGACCCAGTACTTGCCGTTGCTGTCGGGACCTATAACATCGCCGCTGCCCGAGCCGGTTCCGCTGCCATAGTGGCCAGAGGGATGGGTGGATGCCGATGGCAGTGCAAGTGCGCAGAGATATAGGAGAGCCGACTTGATAGTCATTGCGACGATATCTTGGGTTGATTGAAGGAGATCCGGTACTGGAGGGGTGGGAGAGGAGAGGAAGGCTAGGACTAACAGGAGGCACCCTGCCCCTGCCAGAACTTTATACTTCTGGGCGGATCACATTCTGACTTAGCCGAGAAGCAACATATTTGGGGAAGGAAGTGTAATTCACAATGCGACTCGAGCGGATAGTGGTAGACTGGGGCTGAGGATTTGACGGCATGCAAATATCAACAATAGGGAAGCTTCTCCGCACTCTCTCCAACTTTTCAGAGCTTTCCCCAACTGTTCGCCAGTTGGAGTTCCCATCTTGGCTATGGGCGAGAGTCGAATCAAGAGTCTCATAGGTGGGATGGCCGACGCCCCAAGATTTCCGAAAGTAACCTCCTGAACCGGATGTACGAATGTACATGTGTTATGAAAACATCATGAAGCATCCATCGGCCATGCAATGCTGTATAACTAATATGTAGTACTCACAAGGAGCGAGATCCGGCCAGGATCCGGCTTTTTGGCCAAAGAAGCCCCAATAGTCGCAAGAGCTGCGTTTCCCGGTGTGCTGTATTTCGGTATCATTTTTACCTTGACAGCAGCAATACTTCCTGTCTGCTGAAGCGAAAGGTGCATATCCGGGCATGATTCGACCCGAGCTTCCGCCTCTCGTCGCCGTGCCAGGATCCGAACGCGGAGGTGTCGGGCTGACTGACTAGCTGGCTGGCTGGCTGGCTGTCGCTGTTGTTAGTGATGAAGGGAGATAAGTATGGACCCATGCCTCCTCGCCTTTGTTGACTATGAGATCATCTCCACTTCTCACTCCGTAAAAAGTAGGATGAGTCTCCTGGGCCTGCGAGAGGTTGGCTACCTAAGGTACGAGTGTTAGTCGGTAACGAACTTTTCGGATGGTGGGTGGATATCTGTATGTTAAAAAGGGAGCGTTGTTTCTTTTCTTCCCTCATTGGAGCGGCAGTGGCTTGTGGTTGCAGTATTAAGACCCGCCAGACCCCTGTAGATCGCTGCGGGGAAATATGTTGGAGCCGTTCGATTCAAGATGCAGCCGTGGACGGACTTCACGGGCAAAAAAGCTGCGCGGCTAATACGACCCTCTGGGTTTTCTTCGTCTTATTTTAAATATGTGTCATATAAACTAGTACTGTTAACTTCAATAGTATTCAAATCAAGCTGAAGATGGCAGTCATTTTAGGAACACGCAAACTCATTACTCATGGCTGTAGAAGCTGACGCTAACGACAGGGGTGCATTCTTGGTGTTCGCTATGTGCCGAAGCTAGTCCTCGAGTGCCGACACGCGTTTGCTGCCTGGCGAGTCGACGATGCGCTTGTTGTTTCCAACCTTTTAAGTTTCAACGGAAAGCAAAGATCAATACAAGGGTCTATACCCATAAAAACCAATATCTTTTGAAATAAGGCACTCGTCGCCAAACGAGACTAGAGGACGTATAGCAAACGCTGTGAATGATTGGATGGATACGATGAAAAAGACATTGAATGCTGATTGGCACTAATGACCGGCCAACCGGTATCGTACTGTGTACTGTGTGTAGTTTTACATATTCATACCTGTACTTCACATTTCTCATCAAGACTTTGATCGTGCTCCCAAAACAGCCCTGCCCACCGAGCTATCATTAGAGCGTCCCAGTTCGCCAGATATCCACTGGCCAACATCGGCCAGAGCATCCAGGTCAACGCCAGTTTCCATGCCCAAGGTCTCCATGAAATACACCATATTCTCGGAAGAAACATTTCCAGTTGCGCCCGGACTATACGGACAGCCACCCAGACCAGCAACACTGGAGTCAAACGTCCGAATTCCGTGCTCTAACGAAACAGCTGTGTTCACCAGCGCCTGGCCGTAGGTATCATGGAAATGCATTGCCAGGTCGTCCGGCATTATGCCCGCTGATTCCATGCACTTGAGAAGAGCTCCTGTTCGTGGGGCAGTGCCCATCCCTGTGGTGTCCCCGAGAGATATCTCATCCGCGCCCATCTCGAGAAGTTCGGTCGCGATCTCGGCAACTTTGTGCGGATCGACCTCATAGCCGTCGAAGGGACAGCCCAGCACAACCGATATATACGCGCGCACGCTCAGCCCGGCATCCTTAGCACTTGTGATGACATCCTTGAACTTCTGAAGAGATTCGGCGATCGAGCAGTTGAGGTTCTTTTGATTGAACGACTCTGTCGCGGCCGCAAATACGGCAACCTCTAGGCCCGGCTTAGAGGCCTTGTCACTTTCCGGGGCGGTTTCTGGGGCATATGCGGTGGGATATTTCGCAAGCATCGCCGAGGCATCAGAAAAGCCTTTGGAATTCGGAGCGAGAAACGAATACGTGATCGGGTGCGCAGACTTGATTCTGTGGTTGAGAATGTGATCGAGGATTTCACGCGAGTTGGCCATCTGTTTGTGAAGTTGCTGTTAGCAGTTATTCGGATCCAGCCTAGTCCCTGGACTTTTTAAGGCTTAAGGTCAATTGATTTTTCCTGATGGGGCAGAACTCAGCACCCGCTTGGTGAACTCTGGGAGTGGCCCCGTAGCTGGTATCCTAAGTGGTTAGATGTGTGACCACACATTAATCCAAATACCGAAGAAATCTCGTCTTTTCTGTTTTTGATCCCCCACCGGCACCACGCTTGCCTTGTTTTTTTCTTCTTTTCTTTCTCATACTCGTTGTATCGATTTTCTCTTTTCTCTCTTTCCCACTGTTACGGACCATATTTTCCCCCCCGTTTGCTTGTGTCTATTCGTTTCCGCTGGTCTCGAATAGCAACGGTAGCTGGAAGGTATTCGACGAAAGCCGAGAATAATCATACCTGAGGTACCCATTTCGGGGAAACAAAAGAACCAGCCTCAATTGTCTTTAGCCCAGTAGCTGCCAGCTTCTCAATCAATGCGATCTTTGTCTCTAGTGGGATGACCGTCTTCTCGTTCTGCAGCCCATCGCGGGGTCCGACCTCGACAATCTTGACATTGACTTTCTTGGGAGGCGGGGGGTTGGACGTTGCTGTTGCAAAACATCTCACTGGCGTTGATGGAGAGTAGCGGCATGGCCGCCGAGATATTGGTCGTAGCAACCTCATATTGAACAATTACGCATCCAACGCCAGCAGAAAAGAAGGAGGAAGTAAGTGCTGGTGGAGAAAGCTTGCTCAACACACCATGACGTTGCACCTGTCCACTTCAAAATGCTTGCTTGTAGCTGAATGGCTAACATCGGCTCATCGGCCATTGCAGGCTCTATCTCCACGTGATGGTACTCACTATGCTCTTATCTGGATTTGGGTGGTCAAGCAACTTCCAACCCCCGCGTTGAGCTGCTGATAGCAATGACGACGTTCACGTGAAGGAAGCAACGAGCAACTTTCCCCACCAGGGTCTCTCTCGGTATCAAAGCAACAACAAGAGCTCGCCTAGCAAGCTCAATCTGGACAATATAGCAAACATATCTCCTACGCAGGTTATTCTTTCTCTGGACACCTGCTGTACGTGGATAGCATCTGAGGGCTTCAAACCTAAGTTGTCTATCGCACTGTCCCTATCAAGTTCCAGACGCAACATTTCCACTTTCCACTGTTCTTGTTCTTGGCTAACTCCCCAAACGACCGCACACCAGCCTCCCCAAGCTACTACTCCTCAACGCAGTCAAGAAACACCTCGTTTCTCACTCTCTCTTCTTATTTACTGGGGGGGGGGGGGGGGGGGGGGGGGGGGGGGGGGGGGGGGGGGGGGGGGGGGGGGGGGGGGGGGGGGGGGGG
>JAKWBI020000042.1:0-161701 GCA_022664585.2 Zalerion maritima
CCCCCCCCCCCCCCCCCCCCCCCCCCCCCCCCCCCCCCCCCCCCCCCCCCCCCCCCCCCCCCCCCCCCCCCCAAGGGATATATATATATATATATATATATTAAATGGCCGTCGCACATTATTCTCAAAGCTTTAGAGTTGATGAAGACGGCTTTTCTTCGGTAACTTTGAGAGGATTTCTTGGCTTTTTATATATTCTATTTCAAACAGCGCAGGCTCGGAAAATTTTTTGTCTTGAAAGTCACGGCCGGTCGGTCGGTCGGTCGGTCGGTCCTTCTCACTCATATCATAAATCTTTTCAATTCTTCATCTTCTTTCTTCTTTCTTCTTTATTTCACGATTGAGTACTTGGCGTGCACAGAGAGGTAGGTTTATATATATATATATATATATATATATATATATATACTCAAAAACCCCCCCGGTTGCGCGCCATGGGGCGCCCAGACGGAGACCCGACGCCAGTACGACGCTGCGACCTGGTCGTGGTAGGCGCGGGATTCTTCGGTCTTGGCGCGGCGAGGAACTTTCATGCCTTGTACCCCGATGAATCGCTCCTGGTGCTCGAGGCGCAGGACGGCGTGGGAGGAACGTGGGCGAGGGAGAGATTGCACCCGGATCTGAAGAGCAACAACCTCTGGGGGAGCTATGAGTATCCTGATTTCAGCATGAGGACGAGGGATGGGAAGGCGGTAGAAGGCGGCACGGGCAGGGTTGTGGTGGATGGGGAGGACAAGAGGAGATATGACGTTGGAGAAGAAGAACACATTCCTGCTGCCGTCATGAATGGCTATCTTGAGGATTATGCTAGGGACGGGGGCGTGTTTGGGAGGGTGCGGTTTGGGACGAAGGTTGTGGCGGCTAGGCATTTGGAAGGGGAGGAATATGAGGAAGGAGGGTGGGTGTTGAGTGTGGTAAGGAAGGTGACGGATGCGGATGCGGGTGCGGATGGGGAGGAATGGAGCAAAGAGACCACGGTGATCAAGACGAGGAAATTGGTTGTCGCTACGGGCCTGACTAATCAATCTTTTCTTCCCGAGTTTGAGGGACAAGGGGTTTTTATGGAGGGAGGAAGCACCATTTATCATGCCAAAGACTTTTGGAAGGTGAATAGGGGGAACAAGGAGTTTAGGGATGAAGAGTGGGAGAGCAAGGTTGGGAACTTGGGGATGGGGATGGGGGGTGGGATCGAGAGGAACAAGGAGAAGGTGGTGAAGTATTCTAGGAAAAAGGTCACAGTGCTGGGAGGGACGAAGACGGGGTGGGATTTGGTGTACGCGTACGCGACTAGGGGGTTTGAGGTGGAGTGGGTTATCAGAGGTGAGTAACCGACAGGGTCGAATAGAACAGTAGAGTAGAGGGGTTGATACAGAGTGTCTTCGAGTGAGGAAAGCTGTGGCTGACACTTGGGAACTACGCAGAGTCGGGATACGGACCAACTTGGATGGCACCAATCAGGGTGACGCCGTTCGGGATTCGTCTGGAGCATATCGTTCGTAAGTCTCCCTTCCCACTAACGTACCAGATACACTGTCAGGTAGTGCACCCGAACTTAACACACCTATTATTAGAATCCCGCCTCGTCACCTGGATGTCGCCCTGCATCTGGGGCTCAGTAGACGGGTACTCACTCCCTCGATGGCTCCTCCAATGCAACCCCATCGGGCGCGCCATTGTAAGGGCCTTCTGGTGGGTCCTGGGCAATGACGCCCTCACGCTCTCCAAACTCCAGGAGCACCCGGAGACCAAGAAGCTTATTCCGTGGTCCAACGCAATGTTTGTCGGGACTGGGTTCAGCATCTTGAACTACGACAAGGACATCCTTGAGTATGTGCGCAACGGACAGGTTAGGGTGCACATCGCAGACATCGAGAGACTTTCAAGGGGGAAAGTGCACTTGTCCGGAGGAAAAGAGTTGGATGCCGACGCTCTCGCTTGCGCGACGGGATGGAAGCATGCCCCGCCCATCAAGTTCTTGCCGGAGGGTATCGAGAGGGACATAGGGATTCCGCATGCGATGGGGAGCACCGAGGAAGAGGAAGGAATGAACAGGTTGGCAGAGAAGATTGTGCTGGAAAAGTATCCTATCCTGAAGGACCCGCCGACGGTTAATAGGAAGTACAGACCGCTTCCTGGGACCGAGGGGCTGGAGTTTATTGGCAAGGAGAAAGATCCGAACGCCGAGGGAGGTGTCAAGCCGGCTGTGAAAACGACATTGACGCCGTATCGGCTGTTTAGGTTCATGGTTCCACCCTCGCCCAAGTTTCTGGAGACGAGGGACCTGGCGTTCGTGGGCATGTTGATGAATTTTTCGGTGGCTACGATGGCGCATTTGCAGGGAATCTGGGTGAGTAGGTTCTTGATGGGGGAGCATCCCCTTTTCCCTACGATCGATAGCAACACCACGAGCGAGGGTGCGGACGAGGGAGGAGAAGTGAGCAAAGAACGGTGGCAGAAACAGGTCATGTGGGAAACCATACTGCACACCGCGAACTGTAGGTTGAGATGCCCCGTTCCGAACGGGGAGAGGCACCCAGACTTTGTGTTTGATGCGCTTCCGTATGTGGATATGTTGTGCCAGGACTTGGGGCTGAGGAAGCACAGGAAGGGTTGGGCTAGGGAGTGGTTCAGGGTTCATTTGTGTCAAGATTATGGGCATGCGCTTGAGGAGTTGGGTGTTGATTAGGGCATAGAGGGTTGGATACGCGGACTGGGCTTGCCGAGAAGGGGAAGAGTCCGACGGGTGAGTGCTTGAATCGGTAGGGTGGATGGAGAGTTAGAAGAGATTAGAAAGAAACGAAGGACATGCGCCGAATCATCAATATCAATTTCTGATTGCATGATGCAATGGAGGAGGATGATATCTGCTAGTAGACGGATGAAGGAGGGTAGGAATCACAGCCGAAGCAAACAAGTCTGGCTCGCAAGGTCTGCACGTGGGTAGACTGCGTTCGTGCTGTGGCTGGGAAATTGTTGTGGGTGTCTGTTGGTCGTGGAGTAACTACTCGAGGGTAAATACAAAGACTTCGGGCGGTCGCTGAATCTAACTACCCCCGTTCAGTGTGATATCCGCGGCTCTACAGAAAGGCGATCCCGCACCCAACCGCAACTCCGATAATGAAGAGAACGATTGCAATCAGAAAGTAGCATTTCAAGTATCCCCCACACGAGTCGGAAGAGTTTCGTTTCTTGAAAGTCTGGGAGTTGCTTTCATGGCCCACCTCGGACACTACTATGGGGAAAGCCTTTTCAACATCACTGCCCACCTTGTCGGGGATAGATATGGTGGAATTGTCTGGCTCCATGGCGGGTGACTCGGGGAAAAAGACTGGAGGGTTTCGGAATCTAGAATAAGGGGTGATATTTATGTACTCAATGGGATATAGGGTTCCGTGTTTGGCGGTTCTAGGGTGCCTGCTTAGGATAACTAACTGATGATGGATGCTGTTCCAAGAGAAGAGATCAAAGAAGGGAACCCATTTTGTTGCCCCCAAATTTCGGTCCATATTTTTGCTGCGATAAAACCAACAAGCAGAATTCAGAACGTTGGTTCGGGAATTCGTTCTATTTGTCTAGCTGCATGCCACATATTCAGCACATTACCAACGAGCAAGTATGGGGAACCAACATCCGTACATGTCCGCCCGTGTTATTTGACGTTCAGGTTGCCCGATATCCTAACTACAGTACCACAACCCGCCACCGGCTGTTTTTCCCACGCGCAACGCAAGTGGCGGCATTAGATACAGTAGTTGCCAAGAATGCACCACCACGTAACGCGCTAGAATATCGCATCGGATAATAATTATCTACTACCATGCCCATCGCCGGCAAGCTTCGTGAAGTGGCCTACCAAGAGCCAAGCCCCCGTCGACCCCATCACGATGCCGAAAGCCAGTAGGAACCAAATGAAGTACTCCCATTGCCTCTTGCTTTGGTCTCGGTCTCGAGGCCTGCCGCAAATCTCACACTTTCTTCCTCGCCGGTCGTGCTTCCGTAGTTCTTCGACCGTTTCAGCCAAAGCTTCTGTTTGCGGTGGCTTTGGTGGTTGCATTGGAGCTGGGCGTGGAGTCCAGCCGGTGGCTGTCAGTGCTGGCGGCACTGCTTGAGGAGGAACTGGGAATGTTATATCGAGAGGTTCCATACTGGGTTGGGTTGCTGGCTTTGAGAGCTGGATTGGAGCTGAAGGCGAGCTCAGATTGGCCATCGGTGCCGATTTAAATGGCATATCTGCAGTATTAGGGAAGCCTCTGCGTCGAGGGGCGCTTGGGGCTTGGACAGACGCTTTGCCCAGAGTGTTGACTTTAGGCTCATGCTCGTGCAGGTCGTGGTATGGGCTGTCGCATAGGATACCAGGATCGTGGGTTTTAGCGGTGTCGAGAGTATGTTCGGCTTCCGGCAGGTCTTCCTGAAATCGTGAGGCTGTGCCTCGCCCACTTCTTGAGTGGATGATTGATGACCCCTCGGTGTTTGATTTTGGTAAAGGTGAGCGCATGTTGCCTACCAGTAGTGTTATGTGCTTTGGCATTCCAATGGTAGATTTCTTATCTGTCCTGAGTTGTATCAGATTTGGATAGCCAAAACTTAGGTCGAGCTATCATTATTGACTATTATTAGTATACAGCCCTACGGAGTCGTGACTTCGCCCAGCTACCATACATTAGGCTAGTTCTTGTTGCTCACGGAGTGGGGAAGGTGACAAATCTTAATGAACTGGACAAGACCACTGCCATTGGGTCGCAGTTCGCGGCCTAGTCCAAGTATGTAGGTATGTCTGAATAGTACCAGAAGAATGGCACATCGCCTTTGTTAATAATGACTACGCAAGACCTCTGCTAGCTTGAATGTCCTGCGCAATAGTAGTTTGAATGAAACATCTTCTTTGTTTAACTTACAAGTGTGAGTGTCCCGCTCTTGCATTACATCCCAACGACAATAATTGGCAGCTTACTCGCTCGCATATCTCACAGTCTGCGGAAGACGGGAAACTTTCATTGCGTGGTAACTAGGGCGCCAATATCTCGATTTTTCAAGCTAGTTATATAGCTTAAGTTTAAACTTGAATCATTGTCGCAACTCCTCTTCCTCCAAACGCTAGATCGAGCCTCCCCCATTTCCGAAATAAAATAAGAGACAGCTAAAGGATGGAAAAAAAGAAGAAAGGACGCAGTGCCAGCTTCAGCGGAAAAGGAAAAGGAAAAGCAATCATCGCGCCACAACCAAGCGATTAGCGAGACACCCACCTGTCCCTCGGGTCATGAACTCTGGGTCCCATTCTGGTTAATAAAGCCTAGGTTCATCAGCACCGTAGCTACGGAAGAACGAACTCTTTCCTCATCGTCCTCGTCGTTGGCCCTAGATATCGAGTTCGAAGCCGCAAAGAATATGAGGGCCAGCACCACGCCGACGCCCAGGCCCAACGCGAACGCGGAGCACCTCCTCGGCATGATGTGTTTTGAGAAGCATTTCTTGAAACGATTAGGCTTCTTGGGGCTCTTACTCGCAGCTTCGAGGTCTCGGTGTTGCTCTTGATCTTGATCCCGACCCCTGTCCGGGGGACCTTGATCATTGTCCATATTTGATCCGGCAGGACCGCAGGACGATCTCCGGCTTTTTTGTCCGTCTTCCCCATCCGAGGTATCCGCTTCCTGGGGGGGAGGCTCCCGGTGGCCCTCGGGCGAGGCAGGCTCTTCTTCCTTCGACATGTTTCTTTTCTCGTCGGGCGATTGAAGCTCCTCTGATGGGGCCTGGAGTACTGATCTTTGGGACTCGTCGGAAGCTCGGCGGGAGGTGCGCGAAGCTGCTTGTATATCCTCCCCGCCTTCTGGTCCTACCGGCGTTCGACTTTGTGTCTGCTGAGATTCGGTGATATCAGGTAGGGGCGAGTCGGTACGGGATGGTGGGTCAGCAAGCTCGCTCGGAAGCTCCGCGGCCTCTGAAGCGTCTGGCTCTTGTATTTTATGTGAGTCTCCTGGGATTTGGGAGGATGTGTTGGTTGAAGCCTGGGACCTTTCTGACGCAGAAACTGAGTTCTCGGGGGGTGAAAGGTCAGGCGAGTTGGGGACTGCTGAGCCTCGTCGGCTTGGTGTGCTTGGTACGTTGGGTGGCCTTGTAATGCCGTCTCCTTCGCCGGGCTCTCTTGGGCCTAATATTGAGTCGATAGGTTGATCGTGCTCTTGGCAGGGAGGACTGTCTTTAGCTTCTGTAGAGCTGCTAGGAAACTTATAGTGTTGAAAAGCGGCTATGGTGCATGATGTGTGTTTCTTCCTATTGTCCAGGTCTTTCTTTTGGTCTCGCGAGATCTCAATAGCTTCAGCCATGGCTCCAGGGGTTGGGGGTTGAGCGGAGCAGAGTGGATAGATATCCTCTCATGAAGGGTGGGGATATTGGTTGTCTATCACCAATGCGGCTCGATTACAATCGTGAAAATTGAGCATATCTATACAGCGGAAGTTGGTCGGTGTGAAACATCCCTCGTCTCACCTCCCAGGAGCAGTCATTATGTTGCTGGCTATCGCCAAAGAAAGAGTATCTTGTGACGCGGGAGCTCTCTTTGACGGTTGGGGCTGTTGGTGTTCCTTGTCGCATGACCTCGGGCGCGGACAAAACCAAAATCCCAACTCGCGTTGTGGTCTTAAGCAAACATCGTTACCCCAATTTTTCAACATAACCTCAGATGACCTAGCTAGAAGCTGGCCCATCGAGATCGAGTCTGTCCGAGACTAGTCATATGTACTGGCTTTCTTTGTTCTGTTGTAGTACAGCCCCAGTCCAGTGATAAGACCAAGCCCAAAGAACAAACAAACGAGGATAATGTACCAAAAGCACTCGGCTCACAGAATATCCCGACAGTTCTTGTGACCCGTAGCGAGGTTGTGTCTGCCCTGTCTTTCGCTTCCTGTCCTCCTGGTCTTTGAGAATCCACGGAAGATAGTACTGTGTGTGGGTCTAAGGAGGATTCCTCTCTCAGAAAGATTATCTCTGGTGCTGGTGATGCTGGAAGGCCAAGTACTGGTATTGGTGGCCGCTGCAGCCATTTTCGAGATCGAGGAAGGGCACCAATAGCACAATATTCTTTGCCATGGAATTTCTTTTGAGCATCGGGGTCTGGAACCGTATCTCGGTAAATTCTAGTTTCTGCGCTAGAGCATAGCACGGCTTTTGGTGTGTCCATTGTATCAGCTCTTCTCGAGTGTCGATGTACGTCTTGCTTCTTTGTTTTCTTCTTAAATGAGAAGAGGAGGTGACTTCTTCGGCTGACATGTGCTTAAGTGTCATCTGTTAGCTGTAGAACAATGGGTATACGGTCAAATAAAGACGTCATCGGGGTCACACCTAATATCCCCAGTCCTATACGGACAATTATGGTAACCGTGAGAACCCTAGGCCCATACAATATACTCGGTGGCAAGACAATATCGTCAGCAGACATCACTGTAAAACGGCTCCATGCAGTCGTCCTTCAACGTTCTACTGTTTGACTGGGGATCATATTTACCGCTGCACCTTCTTGGTATATGAAGATATATATATAATATACCTTTAGGACACATCAGATGTCTTACTCTTGAACACGAAGTATTTCTCTACTCTCGCTTTCACCAAACATCGTCGATTATCCATAACCAACATGCTGGGGCAAAGTATCTTTACCGTCCTAACTACGGCGCTCCTCCTCGTCCAGGCAGCATGGGGCCAAGCGCCTCTTCTACCGAGAGCGGCGGCGGCCGATAGTGAAGCAATTAACGCGCATAACGACTACCACGGATTCTTGAGCAGCTGCGACGGTAAGTGAGCTTCGGTACCATAGGTTTATAAATGGTGGCAAATTTCTACTGCTAACGAGTATGTATTCTTAAAGTTGTATTTGGCTACAGCCAAGCGAATCACGTCATCAATTCCCCACAGTTAAATGTTGCTGCGTCTTGCAAAAGGTCCGATAGCGAAGCGCGCCACCTTTCCTGCCTCGACGTGGCATCATGTGTCCATATCTTTACGCAAGAGAACACCCTTTGGCCGTGGTTTGCCTTCCATGGCCTCCATGACATTGACGATCAAGCAGAGGACAAGAAGAAGTACGAGCCACTTTCTGACCGTTGCTCGTGCTATGTTTCTTATGAAGTGGCTAAGGAGAAGGGTGAACCCGACACGGCACCTCTACGTTGTAGTTGTATTCCAGATCGGGATGGCACTGTCTGGGAGTATCCTACAGAACTTCTCCAGCTGGTGATTAATTTGAGTACGAACCCCCACACCCGCGCGTCTTGGTTCAAACTACTGACCCTCAACCACCGTTAACGCAGACGATCTCCTTGGCAATGTGAACGGCACCCTCTCTTGCTGGGGCGCCGATAAAAAAGAACCGGTCCGGGGAGAGTCGTTGCCTCTCGAAGGACGGCTCTGGGCCGCAGATAGCATGAACCGGCCCACCGATACATCCACTTCGGCGTCCAGTTCGACCAGCAAAACTACCTTTGCTACCACGTATGGTATTGCTACTCCGGGAAGTACCAAAAGCAAAACCGAGACTAATGGGACCGCACCTACGGCTGAATCCACGTCCGAGTCTACATCCGAATCTCCGCCCACCGAAACTTAGCCTACAGCAACCAACACCGGCGACGACTGAAAGACTGTTAAACTAGTTGGACGAAATCTCGATAAGGGCGTGTGGTGGAATATTAGATCAGTTGGCGGTTGCCGCGGTTGTAGAGTACGTTACGCGGAAATGCGAAGACGAATGGTATTTTGTGAAAAAGGATGGGGAAAAACAAGATTATCATTGAAACGGAGGAAACCGGGATATTTTTCTTTTTACAAAAGTGTACTTGTATTCTCATATTAGCAATGGTTAGTCTTTCATCATTTGATAACTTTGTTGTTCCATCCCGTATTCCTCTTTAACGGATGCGTGCACCTTCTTGCCTCGCCTTGATGAATAGCATCAACACAGATCTCCCGAGTCCACCGAAACTTGGTCAACATCGTTATGCCAGCCTGCCATTGATCCCCATTACACACTTCTCCGGCGACTTTGAGGACGATGAGGCTTACTACTTGATCACGGAGTATGTTGAAGGGGTGGGTATGTCGGACCTCACGGAAGATCAGAAGGCCATTGTGCGCCAGGAACTTGAGAGCCATCTTGCGGCTCTCAAGACTCTGTTATCCAAAAAATGGGTGGGCCGCCAGGAACCATTGTTCCTCCGCACCGGGTCCTACGGCGGACGGACGCTGACTCGTGGTCACTACGAGCCTCTGGCCATGAGGAATTCGTCTTCTGCCATAACGATCTCTCCCAGCAGAACATCATCGTCGACCCAGCCACACTGAAAATCATCGCCATCGTTGACTGGGAATACGGCGGTTTATACCCAGCCTGCTTCGAGTAGCCCTTCTATACTAGGCTCGGACCGTCATCTGCGATCAATGACGAGGTCGACGATTCGTTGGAGCTGCTAACGTTTCTCGAGTCTCGGCTTGAAGTATGATGATAAGTCGTCAACCACACCGAAAGCATAGCGCCTATCTAACTAACTTCCGCAAAGCACAATCAACATCCATACAGGGCAGATTCAAGCGGGGGCACATCAGAGTCATGGGCCATAGGGGCTCTTGAAAGGCAAAAGTCAAAAGTAGAATACCTATTTCCACGGGTCAATTTATTAGCCTCGTGAAATAGTCATGGTGGATGGCATGACGAATTATTGGAGAGCAAGAGGTGTGAAGATGCGTGTGGTTCTCAAGAAGATGGTGGCTGACGAAAAGATGATGAAGATGAGATGCCTACAAGTTCTCGCTCATGGAGGGTATTTATATGTTGAGTGACTCCCCGCATTAAGAACGACGGCATCGGCGCCCACCACGCCCACCAGTCTACAGTGCTCACCCAACCGCAAACGCGCTTCTTGTCTCCATCTTCCGCTTCCGCGCATTTGCTACTCTCGACACCAATGTGCAGCGGCGGCAACACCCACACTGCACCACAGCTCGCACAGGTGTGCATCTTCGCACGCAAGTTTATGTTCCGGCACAAAGTTTAGGTGACAGTGCTCCATCTAGGATGCCTTGCCAGCCGTCCGATCGTTAGCAGCTCCTTGTCCTGGTGCGGGAAGTCTCCCATAAGTTCAGACCCTTCTATTTGCCTCGGGTGAGCTCGGCAATACGAATGGGGTGGTTTTATCATATCGTCTTCCCCAATGAGTGAATCCAAATCCAAACGACTTATTCAACAACTAGGAGATCTTGGGCATGCAAGTCACAGTTTACGACAGTTTCGTGGCCTCCTTGAACATGGTTGGTGAATCCACCCCTTCACGCCCCAACGATCATTTCGGGCTTGGGCGATCCAGTCAAGCGGCATTTTCCCTCGTTGTCTGTTGAGTGAGAATGCTATGATACCCTAAAATCCCAGACAATCGTGCAGTGCTGCCGCATTATGAGCGAGGGTTATACATTTCATCGAATGACCCAAGGGATTCGAACGAGCGATCCAGCCCATCCAATTGGCAAGTGCTGCCTTTCACGCGGTACTTAGGAGGGAGACGACGTTCTGTCAGATACCCCACTGCGTGTCTGATGCGTCGCTGCGTATCTGATATGTTACGGCGTATTCGTGTATCTACTTCGTATGAGTTACATATTAGTACGGCAGAATAGGGGTAATGGAAATATCCTTAAATGGCTCCCCCGTTCGCCCTTCTCAGAAGAGGGGCAGAACAACCAGATCACCAGGCAACCTCATCTTTTCCACTGCACAAGCGACCTAGTTTACATCCATTCATCTGGCAGCTTCCCAGTGACATACGTTAGGCCAGTTGGCCTGGGTAATCACAACCGTAAAAGTGGGCTACGAAGGGACTAGATTCGGACGTGTTAGATACCGTCACGCGTTCGTCGCGTTCGCCGGAACCGCTACGATCACGAAGCTTCCCGTATACCTTCTTGCTTTCGATCTTGATGCAGGAAATATCGAGCGGCCGCTCTTGGAGAGGGGCAGTTCATGGTACAGACTTATTCGGACTCTAAGAGGCAATGACCCTTCTTCAGCTGGGACGTGCCGTTTATACGACGGGCCAATCTGGACACAACGACAGCAGTGGACGATCGAAGGTTGTCTTTTCTTTGACGCTCTAAGCTCTCAGGTAACGGAGACTCACTCATCCCAAACCCTCCCCCATTCTCCCCCGCTGTCGCCGAAATTATTCCCTGCAGATAACTAATGAAGAGCGTTTCTGCATACAGACGGGAAAGTCGTCGTTGATCCTAAGTGTTTTTTTTTTTTTTTGAAGAACACCCCATTCTCTCGGACCAGGTTGAAAACCCGATCCTCCCCAATGAAAGCCGAAACACCAAATAGCCGTAGCATCGAGCTCCCTTCCTAGCCCCCAGCCTACCCCAAGGGAGTATAGAGAGCTGATCAATGAGGAGCTCAAACTTCTCCCTGCCAGGATTGGCGCCTACTCCCTCTCTACGAACCAGTGGGGACTACTCCTAGTCGGCGACGGGGTGGCCAGCATTCCATGGAAGGAAAACGCTTCGCAGACGTGAAATTGGACCAGAGCAGGAAAGAAAGCATGCAAAGCATCGTTCGTGGGTACGGTTCTAAGCTTCATTAGTCTCATCAAGTGATAGCTGCGAAGGCTGCGCGCCTAGTTCTTCTTCTTTATGGGCGCTCCGGTTGTGGGAAAACTATGGCAGCAGGTAGGGTGCTTCATATTTGACTAGCTAAGCTCATTCATAACCAACAACAAGGCTGGTAAACATATTGACTAATCCGCCTTAACTACCTTAAAATGCGTATCTCAGTCCCTCAAGAAACCGCTCTGCCATCTTTCCGGGGGAGAACCTAGAGATTCAAGTGGCGAGGTTGAGGCAGCACTAATCATAGTCTTGCGTTTTACAGCGTCAAGAGATAGGGGCAGTCATGCTTCTAGAAGAGGCAGATGCCTTCATGACGAAACGGACGCTAGACAACTCGATATAGCAGAACGGACTGATATCAGGCATTTTCCATTATCATATACCGCCCTTCTATCACTCGCGGCGTTATTTCTAATAACGGCCACTGCAGTTCTTATACGCAAGCTGGAATACCAATATGGCATTGACTTTCTCACCACAAACCGCTGCGACGCGCCAGACCCAGCCGTCCTATCACGGATCCATGTTCAAACCCCCTACTCGCCACTGACAGAAGAGCAGCGGAAACGGGTGTGGGCTATCCATCTAGCTAACATTCAGGTTGCGACGAAAATCACAGATGAAGAACTGACAGGGCTAGGAGGGTTGGAGCTTGATGGATGATGTGTTGCGAATGTCACTCATCTTGCCCTGTTTAACCCTACTGATCACGAAGAAGAGCCTGGCATGAAACGCATGGAGATAGTCCTTCCACTTGCCGTTGGGGACGAGAAGATAATTCGACAGGTAGAAGGTTTCAAGGCATAGAAAAATATAGAAGCTACGCGTCTGGCGTTAGGGGCGATGTTCTCGTGAAGGGCAACAAACGCATTTAAAATCACTGCTCTTGATACAATAATAATTTAATTATATTGTATCTCCCACCTTCGTAAGTTTAGCCACACTTATCACTCAACAACATGAAATTCACACGTCCCTCTCCACTACTACTGCTTATCCTCCGCAGAGCATTTCCCACCAGAGAGCACTTGAGCCTCGTCAAGCACAGGTCGCAAAGAAGCCACCGACAACTCGAACTCCCGATCGGGCAATGCCGTGGTGCAGGTGACATCACTCCGCATGCCAAGCGCAGGGCTGAGCCCTCGCCCTCCCGCATCCAGAGGACTTTGCTCTACTCGAGGGACTTTTTTGTAGCGCTTTAATCGCCTCACGGTAGCCATTGGGACTTTTTCCTTCTCCCTTTTCTTCCTACATTTCACACAGCTTCAAGCCTCTCCAACTCCTCTCCCCAAGATAGAAGAGTTAGGCGAATAAAAAACCCATGCCCGTGAGCAGAAGTTGTACAGCATGTCCTTGAGCGGACAAATGCCACAGTACCTGCTTTTGCACCACGGCCGGCAAGTTGTCGTGACCCCTGCGGAAGATGGGTTAGGAAACCCAAGAGATGATAGACTTTTTTCTTGGGAAGGCATGCTGTCATCTCCATGTGCAAAAAAAGGAAAGTGGACCGTGACGAAATGGCGAGACTCTTTCCTTCACCCGTGTTGTGCCTCCCCCTTCGGTACTGACCTCCATGAAACGTAGCAGAAAATTCCTCTACCAGTAATATACGGATAAGCCCGATCCTCCTACCTACCTTTTGTTAATTCGACTTGACGTCAAGAACATTAGTACCGGATATTGCTGCCTGAGGCGTGGATATCCGATTCTTAATAGGGCTGAAGGGCTGCGCCTCCAAAATGGTGGAGACATATGTACATAGTAGAGCCAGAAAAGTTCTGTACCCCTCATTTCGAGGATGCCAAAGACTGGAAAAGGGTTCCGTTGTCTCGTGCTTCTTTCCCTCAGCAATCGTCCGATTCCCTACTGACATTTCCCAAGCGTTTGGTGCCTAGCCCCTGCCCCGTTTCGTTTGCGCTGAAACTTTTGCGAGCAAGTACAACCTCTGGTGTCAATTCTGATTATTACATAAGTTCGAGGGTAACAAGTACCTAGGTACAAGTTTCGTGCCTGCAGGTGCAAGCTGAGCCCCCATGCGGGCCTCCTCTCACTGAAGCCGGTCCCCTATGATACGTTGTTCTTATCCTTTGAGATGCTTGTCTCCCGCCGGCCGTCTCCAAAATCTCACCGCCTAATGCACCCAGACAGCATTAGAGCTTATTGCTTGGTAGTTCCCGTCTGTCTCTGATATCATTGAGATAAGCACTGCCGACAACGGAAACTACCGCTAGCAAAATTCTGGAGGTTAAGAATATAATTTAACTCAAGCTGCTGCTGCTACTCCCGCATCTATGCAACCACCTTGTTTTTAGATCTGATCCTGATTTGCCCTCACCCTTACGGATCCTCCCTAACCTATGTACACCATCGTCCATCGCAACACAACGCCTGCGCAGCACATTTTTCAAACGTCCATCACAAAAAAAGGGAATAGGACAAGGACCGCGACCGCGGCAGAAGTTAGACAAAACGGCCGGAGGGGAACACCCTTGGAAGCTGCATTGATCGGCCCTCACCAGCCCCCTCGCCGGTAGCTGTCAGCGTGTCGACTTGCGGCGCCGCAGAGCTGTCTCGACTCTCCATTTCTCTTTTCGCAACACGCACATAAGTCTAGTGGCCAACTCATTCTCGTCGCCTTCCCGTGTGCATCGTCGCCAGACGTGTCGATCTCTGCAAGGGAGCCACGCGACACGGTTTATTTTGCACCGCTAGAAGAATAGATCCCGCAAACCGGCTACTTCCAATTTGCAGCGGCGACATTGTTAGCAACGATTCGAAATCTGGAAAACCTGATCCAGACTTACGAACATAATCGGGCGGATCTCGACGATACCACCAACTCCCGTAACCGTACCCTAGCTAGAAATTCATACCGACTCGCAGCATTGAGATAACAACATCCGACACGCTGAATTCTAAACGACTATCCGTGGCCTCCTCTCGGAGCCACGAGCCCAACATGGGCGAGATGGACAAATTATGTATCCCGGTATGAAGCTGCCTTCTATTCTCCCCATTCCAGGTCTTGCTTTTAGACAAGTTCAATCTTAGAGCCTTAGAATCACAACGCGGCAACTTCAGCTCTGCCCTCGGATCTTCATGAGGCTCCTTGCCATGGGCGCCGCCTCACGTCATGACCGCGCATATGCTAACATTTGTGGTTTTCCCAACCCGACAGAACCGTAGGCGTGCTCCGGAGCCGTCTCGCGTACCAAAACTTATCAATCGAGCTTCGAGCGCCCTGAGCCTCGATGGCAAATCCCTCGAATCGGCCCTACGGTATATGGCCTCCTTCACCACTCTGGTCGCTCCTACAAAAGGTGGTCAACATCGGGTCCGCGTCAACTCATGGAACGAAAAGTCGCAGTCTTTCCACCCCGAAGATGTCATAGTACATGAAAATGTTCGCCATCATCTCAATGCTCTATACAGGCGCGAAAAGACAAATGTTGGCAACTTCCCCATCATCAATATGTCCAGGCAGCGACTACTAGAGTTTCTAAGCAAAGTCCAAGGGGAAAAGATTGACGAGCTCCCCAAAGAAAATGACAAACCGAGTTACACGTTCCAGGACTTTTTGGAGGCCATCATGAACTGTAAAGGGGGGTTGGACGCCCAGAAAGCGGGAACCGCCGCAAAATCCAGCCGACGAACTGGAGCCGAAGGTCTCGACACGAGCCGACCGCTGAGCCAGTACTTTATCAACAGCAGTCACAACACGTATCTCATGGGGGGCGGCATAATGGGCGAGAGCAGTGCCAAAATATATACAGAGGTTCTGGAGAAGGGGTGCCGATGTATTGAGATTGATGTGTGGAACTGGGACGCTTTCTCCCGGCAACGAACACCTTCGGCATCAGATACATCACGATCTCCAAACCCGTCACACAAGAGGGTCCCGTCGACATCTTCGCTGGCCGATCTGGAAAAGAACGTCAAGGATGGCGTCAAGAAGAGCTTCACTCGTGTCCAAGAAAAGTGGAGGGAACGGTCGAGATCGGGATCTATGAGCCGCAAGGGCTTGCCTCTAGAAAGGGAAAGCGCACCTACCCTCAGCCCTCCAGCCACTTTTACGCCCACTCCGAGCCCCCTAGGGCAGCCCAGAAGTTCGGGTCAATTCAACAGGTCTGCATCGCCATGCGCATCTATCAGAACCACCGACTCGCTCCCAACGTCGCGAGGGAGGGTTCAAAGCAACGCATCCCTCAGCACTCCTAGCTCAACCCCCGCCGGACGCATCAGAGGGCTAAGCGGCGCGTCTCTAACTCTTCCTATCGGCAACACCGGTTGTTTGAGCCCGTCGCCATCACGGAGCATACTGCCTGAAGTCAGGGGTCGTTCGCCTCTGCGTGGAAGGACCAGGTCCCGATCTCATTCTCGCAGTCCAGCCCCGAGGTTTGCTCCCAGTCCTCCACCTGAGCAGCAGGAGCCACATCCCACCATTGAGGTGGAGGCCCCTAATACCCCTATCGAACCCAGGCATTACGATCAGAAGGAGCCAATCGTGACACACGGCCATACTTTCACATCATCCGTCGGGTTCCGAGAAGTGTGCAAGGCTGTTGCGGAGGGCGCCTTCACCCGCAGTAACCTACCCATTATTGTCAGCCTCGAGGTTCATTGTAATGATGAACAACAAGAGGTGATGGTCAAGATCATGAAAGAGGAATGGGGTGACATGCTTTTGGATGCCACAATTGACGGTTGCGATCCGTCCGAGAGACAGCCCCGCCTTGATGAGGTGCTTAGGAAGATTCTCATCAAGGTAAAGCGACCTGCTTGCTGCAGCAATGGTCGCGGACCTCCCAGGAGGAGAAACGACACTCTCGACAGCACGGAAAGCCCGATGAGAACACCCAACCTGGACGTGGATGCAGAAGACGAAGACTCGGACGATGAGTCGAGCTGCGGGCATATCCACACCCCTGAGGGCGATACCGGAGATGCTCCCAAGAAGGTGAAGATTGGTTATGCTCTGGGAAGCTTGGCGGTGTACACACACAGTGAGCCTTTCCGACGCGATCAGTTCCCCGGTCGGGACTCGGAACGAACTCCGGGTCATATATATTCCATATCCGAACACACCGTGATGAATATGGACCAGACCGAGACGGAGAAGCTTACACGTCACAATCAACACCATTTTGCGCGCATCTACCCTGGAGGTGGCTACTCAACAAACGTGAGGCGTTGTGTTATGAGCGACAACCCCGATCCGGCCGACTTCTGGAGGAGAGGGTGCCAGATGGTAGCAATGAACTGGCAAACTCTCGACACGGGCATGATGATCAATCATGCCATGTTTGACGGGGAGGCAGGTTGGATCCTGAAGCCGTCTGGATATCTTGGGTTTGACCCTCAAATCCCCAAGGTTGGCGTTTTGAACCTGGGCATAGAGTTCCTGACGGGGCAAAACATCCCAATGGGTGACAAAGACGAGAAGTCGGAGAACTTCAAGATGTACGTTGAGTGCCAAATCCACGTGGACAGGACCCCGAAGAAGGCCCGCCCCATACCGGTGATCAGGGAAGTTGAGCCCAGACTCTCGGTGACGCTGGAGACTGCGAGCCCGAAAGATGGAAAGGTGGTGGGCCCAGGTGGGTCGGGCGACAAGGCAGCACTTCCAGTAGATGGGATTGGGCTCGGCATCAGCATGGCCCCTCTAGCCAGCGCGGCTCCAAGCAGCAGCAATGGGGACGACAGCGGCGTAGATTGCTCCGAGATCAACAGCATCAAGGGCGGCGTGAGCAAAGTTAGTGTCCCAGGCGCAGCCTCAACATTTTCTACGGTCAAGACACGTAAGCTCGAGAGCGCCAAGACCAAATCGGAGGTGAAGTACAAGAGAGAAACGTCAGTCTGTAAGACAAACTCGCCACACTTCAACAAGGACGTTCTCAAGTTTTCGCAGGTGCCAGGAGTGGAAGATTCTCTGTCGTTTGTAAGGTATGTCGCAACCTGTTATTTGTTTATTTTGATGCTTTCATTTCTGTCGACCGTTTGCCGGAGCGCTCGTCGAGTGCCATGCGACTGATCATTTTGTCCACCGCCGACAACACGGCGGGGCCGGTTTTCCCCTTTTCGCCTCCGACAGTCGGCATCTCTTTGATATGCCGCGCAGCAATAGTGTGGATGAGTGTGTGGATGCCCGTCATGCGCCCGAAACGCAGTTCTTCGCCGGCTTCAAGTCCACGGCTTGCCGCAAATTTTCATGCTTCCTAAAGGGGGGGTTGCGTCTCAGACTTTCCAGCGAGCAATCTTGATGGCTTGTGTTACATTACTTGATAGTCATAAGCAGAGGCGTAGATGTAGGCGGCCGGAGCCTGTGGCCATAGCCGCTCGGTCTGCCACGTCGCCCCCTGGGAAGATGGTTGTCACGGGCCTTGGCGGATGGGCTTCACGCTGTCACATTTTCCCCGAACCCATCACTGTATCATGCGGTCGGATGCTGCTTCACACACGACGTCCCCGGCGTCTCTGTGCATCCTTCGAAAATATTCGATGCGTCACTGCAAACAAATACGATGGCAGCCCTTCCCGCCCCAACAATACCAGTCGCAGTGCGACGCTTGGTGTGCCCATCATGAAAAGAAGTGGGCAACCTTCCCGGAAACGTCTAGGGTTGTGGAGAGCAGCCAGAAATGTCCCGCCTGTGGTGGAACCATGACTGCCGGTATGCAGTATGCTGCTACGCTATCCTGCTTCATTTTTGGATGCCCAGTTCCCTTTGTATCCGAAAAGTCCTTGGAAGGTTGCAGTTACTATTGTTCTAAACCAGGGCCATATTGGTCTCTTGTATCTCTTTCCTGCCTTTTGCCTTCTGCCAGCTCTGTCCACCATGCAGCCTACTCGGCCCCGACGGCGATGACTGCCTTTCATCGGCCCTCATGTCCCTCATGTCGTGTCATATCAGCTAAAACGTGTCTGGATATAGATTCATTGTTCATCGGAAGGGCACCTTGAGCGACAGCAAGGGCCGTGTCGCCTGGGCGTGTATCCGCCTTGACCGGCTCAGGCAGGGCTACCGCCTTATCAAGCTCCGCAATGACAGCGGGCCTACGAAGGGCTCGCTTCTCGTACGCATCGACAAAAGTATTTCCTACTCGTAAGCTGGCTGAGAAATAGGTTTGCTATTACCAGCTTTTACCTCCATGTTTTCAGACTTTGCGCGTCCACGGTCGTCTTCCCTGTGATCCCCTCGCAAGCACGATGATAACACTCGGACGACAGCCAAGCCATGCGCCGCGTCAGCAAGACATGCCAGGCTACCTATCGCATCTGCATCTGCCACCTCAACTCCTGTTGTGCATCACGATAAGTCCCTTTTTGCCTGTCCCTGCCGTGCTCCTCATGGCCAAACAGCCTCCATCGTTGTTGGCCAAGTCATCATCACCGGCCCCCTTCCCAACCACCCCTCTGCCGCTCGTGATGGGCAAGGCAGGCATGCGAATGCTGCTGAGCCAACGAATTCTCGGAATCTTTGCGGTACGGCACACTGCTTGAACGGACAGGCACGGCACGGTTTGTTCGACAGAGGTGGCGCAAGGCCGATGTTTACAGGCAAAAGCACATTTCGCGACTCGAACAGCTCACTTGATCATGTTTTCCTGCGAGGCGAAGCTGTGCCTCCCGGTTCGAGTCGCTGAGCGAGGTGCAAACACAAAGCAGCTTCATCCTACAAAATGCCGTTTCTTGCGTCGGAACTGGGGCAGTGGTGTAAGACCGAGGCGAGTGTTGAGGACTTCAACGCAAGGAGGCGCCGTCGGGATGGTTATGGTGCTTCAATCGAGCGTCCAGATGGCCATCCGCCGTGCCACGCACGCGTGGGAGAGATGTGTTCCTGGGAGGTGTGGGTGGCATGACGTTTCTTCGACTTTCCCGCAAGCTTTCCGTCGACTTTACGACTCCGTGTCCGGCCCCGCAATCATGCCACAACCACAAGCCCCCCATAGCCAGACGCTCCCTGGGGAGAACTTTCAACTTGCACCTACCACAGACGGAGAAGCAATTGGAGAGACAAGACACACATGTCCCCGACTCGTCCGAGACAAATCTGTTGTTGGAGGTATTGTTGTGTGGTGGTGTAGTGTGTGTGACGTATCATATAACTAGAGCCTTTTTTGGAGTATTGGTGGATGTGTGGTGTGGTGTCTTACCCAAGCCTTTTCGAGTCTTTCCCAGCCCCGCCACACACACACACACACACACACCCAAATGCTTGCCAGCCGTGCCAGGCATAGAGTCCATGGCGGGTTCCCGCGCTAACCAGGAACTGACGCTCCGAATACCGAAGAACTTGGACTCCGGGCTACTGCACCGTGACCCGGTTTTATTCTGCTCACGTATCCCACCGGAGCGCAAGACCGGCCTTGGCGAAACATTTCTGACGCACGGGGTGTTCGCTGCTCCAAAGGATACAGGCCTAGCCCTAGCTCTATCGTGACTGGTCAATGGGCTAGCTCTCTTCGTTTCTCTCCCTCTTCCTTTTCATGGCTGCTTCTGTGTCGTGCAGGATCATGACCTACACCTAAATTTCAGCGTCTTTTGCTCTTCTCCAAGGCGTCAAGAGTCAAGAATGCATGGACTCTCGACGTAGTGTGATACGCCAAGACATGGCCGAGATGGAGGCCAAACCCGAGTGACTGGTAGTGATGGCCACGGTCGCATATCTTGCATTGCAGGGTTGTAGCCGACACCCATCCCGCATCATAGCTATTGTCACTCGCTTCCAGCATGAGACAAGGCGGACTCGTTTGTTTTTTCGACATGGCTTCCGACTATGATCGAGATCGGATCGGATCATACATAGACCACGCTGCGTTCTCCCTGGTTCAGATACGCAGCTGTGGCATGCACACCTTGCCACCGTCCGGTATCCACTAGAGAGACAGGTCGAACTCCGACATCCGCCAGCGCTAGTCGGTCGCGTACGAATTGCGATCGTAGATGCCGTCCATCCATTGGCGTGGGAAGAGACATGCGTTAGACTGGGAGCGCAAAACGCCGCCGCAAGATGCATACACCCTTGTTTGCCAGCCGCCGAGCGGTATTCTCGCGTCCTGGGCGAAAACGAGGGCATCCATCCATCCTCCACCGCAGCTGAAGCCAAGGTGGGGGAATAACTGAGCTGTCACTTCTTCAGTTTGAGATGGATGCACACCCTGCGGCAGTACCTCAATTCTTCAGCACCGCCGTTCTTGTCCCCTCACTTGTGGCTGCGGTGGCGACTCTCTCTAGTCGGCACACCCGCCTGTCACTTTTCACTAGCAGCACGTTATTTTCTCTTATTTTTGTTTTCCACTCACGCTGCCTTTTTATCATTTCGGGGAGATACGGTGTAGACTCGAGACACATTAGATTAGGGACATGCAGCTGAGGTGGATACACCTTGTTAATCTGGATTCCGATTATACACACAATCCGGCAGACCATTTCGACGGCAACCAATCAGGCCCTCGGAATTGCAGCATAATCGGCGTTTCTCCCTCCTGCGGCACTTTGGTTTTTCTTCTTTTTGTGGCTGTGGGACAGAATATTCCTGGTCATCTGCTCATTACCTGGAAGGATTTCCTTTGCACTCTTTGGATTTTTCTGGTGTTTTTGGCCATCTGGATTTTTTCTTAGATGGATAGATAGGCAGGGCCAAATACCAAGGATGGGAAGAATACCCACAGTTATTATACCCCAAATATACCCCCCGAAACATCACGTACTATATAGCGTACGGGCAATTGCCAAGCTTGCGAGAGGCAGCACTAGCTTACTTAGAGGATGGGGAAAGCAATTAGTGCCCGCATTAGCAGTCGAGTTTTCAAAAAGATACAATTGAGGTACAAGTTTGATACCATTGGCCGTGAATGTTGAACAGGAAAAAGAAGCTACTCGACTGAATGATTAATTGGCACGCTGCCAACTGCCCCCGGGTTGTGAAAAACCATGCTCAAGACGTCGAATAGTTGACGGCGCATTTATCATGCATTAGATAACGCTCCATCGTAGGCCACGGTTACCAAATAGAGCTTGTCCAGGTATTAGCTACAATCCAATCCGCGGCGGAAATTGCGGGAGTGATTCAAGCCTCGGGACATTTCTGCCTCGTCCCCCAGGCGCGTTCGCGCACGCAACTAACGTCTCTCTACGTTGAGCTTGGGGGGGGGGGGGGGGGGGGTTGTTATGAGAAAGAAAACACGGCGTGTGGTTTTTTTTTGGGGGGGGGGTTTTTTTTTTTGGAAAACGGCTCGATGGCTACTGGTTTTTTGGTGGTAAATTGCTGCTACCTATAGTGAGGTATGTAAAAGCCCCGTGGACTGTGGGGGGGGGTTTTGGGGTCTTGTCTAGTTGCAATCAAGAAGCCCGTCAGACGTCCCGTTTTGGGGAATGTTAGCATGTGTGAAAAAAAATAAAAATAAAAATAAAAAATAAAAAACCAAGCTCGCATTGTGCAGTTGTATTTTTTTTTATTACTGGTGGAGACGAGATGAATGTGCGAAAACATAACCAACCCGAGATAAAAAAAAAATTTGCTGGGTGGATGATATAAGGGATGGTTGGTTGTGGTTTTACCAGTGGTAGGTTAGGCAAAGAGGTATATATATATGTACGTACATACTATATACTATGTAGTTAGTATTCATTCAGTAGATATCATCACTCGCAGGCTCAGTAGCAAAAGTAGTAGTAAAAGCAGTAGCAGTAGTAGTAGTAGTAGTAGTAGTAGTAGTAGTAGTAGTAGGGGATGAAAAATAGTATATTTGGTGGCATGCGCAGTCGCAGAATGACTTGTTCTTTGGGAAGGAGGAAGAAGAAGTCCATGCAAGTTCTATCCTGACCAACGGGCTCTCTCTCTCTCTCTCTCTCTCTCGCTTTTTGATGTATCGGCCAGGCCCTCCCTCCCTCCCTAAGGGGTTCAGCCCAGGATGCCCTGCCGTAGCGGTCCATCCCTTACAGTGGACCATGTTTTTTTTCGCCGAGGGCTCCTTTTTTATGGGGGGGGGGGGCGGGGGGGGGTTGAAAAGGATTTTTTGGAAAAAAAAAAACAAGGAAATGTATGTATAAATATATATATATATATATTAATATAATACAAAGAAAGTACGTATCGGTTCGGTTGTTTGTAACCACGAGAAGGGGGGGGGTTAGATGTGTTCGAGAGTGGGCGAACTGGGGTTTGCAAAAGGAGGTACTCGGGGTACCTTTCGTGGTTCGGTGCTAAGGTCGGTCGGTCGGTCGGTCGATGAGAGCGGCGGGTACGCGCAACTTCAAGTATGTATGGCGGAGGGAGAGGGGCTTGGAAGAAAATACATTGGTGTTTTATTATGTTTTGGAATTTTGTAGACGTAGGGTGGGGACTCTCTCGCCCTGCAGTGTGGTGGATGGACTCTGCCCTCGTGACTTTTTTTTTTTTTTTTTTTTTTTTCTTCAGAGGGCCGGAACACACTTGCTCCGTGATCCTCGCCGCGTCCGTTTCTTCTGTTAACCGCATTAGAATCCACACTAATATCTGCAGTGTACATATGCTAGTAGGTAGTACTAATGTATCAAGTCCAACGTCCGGGACATTCGGCCCGAGGGCTGGTTTGTTTTGTTTCATGTTTTTCCTTTTATCACGGCAATGTACTTTCTGGTATTTCCTATTCCGGTAGGCACAGCCCTCCCACTTGCATGTATCGTTTTCGGCAGTGACCTTTTCCTTCTGGTGTTTGGAAGAGGATTTTCCCGGGTAGGTCCCCGCAGTCTTAAAAGTCCCTAAGGGATGTGTATAGTTTTCGTAGAGGAAATTTTGTATTTTCAGAGGAGTCGACCCGTGTTCTGTCGTCTTGGTATCGGTGTGAAGACCCTCTGAGGTTTGGTTTGGGGATGAGTAGCACCTCAGTATGGAAACGCAAGTTCCCATCTTCGTCGCCCGCTACAAAGGACCATAGTCACCGTCCATTTTAGCTCTCACCTAGGTATTCATCATGCCGTCACATACAAAAATTGCTGATATATTCGAGACAGGTTCGGCGATCGCTATGGATCACTATCTCCGGACAGTTCGCTACTATGCATTCCATATAGCCCGGGGTATATCAGTATAGGACAGGAAGGAATTCTGGGCGCCTCTTTTTCTCCTATCCCAATCTGAGCTAGGTGGCAGGATATATTCCAAATGCGGAATTAGGAGAGGCGCCTAGGGAGAAGCATCTTGCCTTCGTAGTCCTGTCTTGCCGGAACCTTCTCGGAAACCTGTCGATTTGTGGGGCCTTAGTAGATTAGATCTGATCTACTGTAATCTCCTCGCCTATCAAGCTGATCCAATGTCGCATCAAGATTCACTGTGAGCATCTGCCACATACACACACTCTCTCAAATCTGCATCTACACCATCGTCTCCACTCACACACAACGCCACTATACATATGTACAGGAGGTAGTAGTGGTCCCCACCCCCACGACCATTCAGCTGGGATATCCTGTTGTCTCATGTTTGACGTCAGCTAGACAGCCTGTGGCCTCATCGCTGGATATTTGACGGAGTGGCTCGCATATCGACCGAGGCAGAGAACATCGCAATCCGCAGAGAAGTATATAGTAGTTGTGGATGCAAGCTAGGTGAATACTAGGCAGTAGCAGATAGTGTAATAGTCACTAATAATACGTCTCAAGCACCGCATAATCCTCACAACTAGGCAAAAGAAAAAGAAAGAACGAGGGGGGGCAGTAAGGCGAGAAGGGAGACTCGTCCAAAGACATTTATCTCAACATGCCAGTGTGGCTGCGTTCCGCAATGTGAAGGGCCCTGGCAAGTTAGTAGATCGCTGCAATGCACACCGTGTATAGTCGGAAGCAGACCTTGGAGTGAGCCACATCCTGTAGGGTGGGTGTTTTATATCACATATCGTCAGGCTCGAGTTGTTACCTAGGCTGTGTATGTGTATGTTACAAGAAGGCTATAGTGGATCAGCTTAACTTCGCTAAGAGGGGCCCAGGTGACAAACCAAGCTGTGGGTTTCATGTGATACGTACGAATATGTAGGGTAGCGCAGCTGCATGAGGAAAGTCAGCCGTTCATGAAGCAGTATGAGGAGTGGTGGGCATGGGCTTTTTTCTTCTCTGCTCTAGGACATGTAGAATCTCTTGGCACCAGCGGACCCCGAGCAAGCCGTTCGCTCGTTCAGAAATAGGAGATGATGCCTGGGGTGCCATGATATGCGAGACGATAGGGATCTCGGCCTTGTTGCTCATGTTGTTTTCTGGCAGATCGCTTTGTCGCGTCTCGGATTTTGATCGGCAGCTGCGAGTGCGATATCATCCAAGGACAGGAAAAGTAGAAATGTATAGACACTCTCCCTAGATTACTTCTTTGCTGAGATGAGGATGTAGTATTCAATCATTGCAACTTGGACAGCCCCTTCCGTTCACGTACATGCCATGGTAGAGAAGGGGATTGGGCCCTTGCACTAGTCCACTGGCTGCGCTTCTGGACGATGAGAATACCAACAAATCGAGCTCTCTCTATCTCACAAGAAAGAAAGCTCAGAACAGCCTCAGCACCCAAAGGCGTGGTAATGGCCACTGAAGCTAGGCAGTGACCTAGGCTTGCCGGGTACCAGGATGTACCACACTAGCAGGTCTTCTATTGTGTCCGGTATCGGGTGTCGATGAGGTGAAGCCACTGGTGAGCATGGCCAGGGTTGGAAGAGGCGCTGAAGCGGGAGATAGAGACCTAGGAGGGCTTATCGTACATTCGTACCTATCGATATCTTCTGGTAGTAGTTTTCGCAGTAGGGCTTTTCAACCCCATGCCGATCCGTTCGTCCGGGCAGTCGTGTCTTTGTCATGTACTGTAAGCTGCATGTATGCCAGGCGGGAATAGCATGAGAATGTGATGTTGGATGCCTAGTGGTTAAGCTAGCCACCAGTTTCCCGGGATGTCGATACGTAGAGGTCAGGTCCAATGAGCTAAAAGGAGTGATAGGACACTAGCTAATGTCCAGATCTTCCATTCTGGAATATTGCAGGGTAGCTACCTCGGGTTCTCGTCTCCCATTGTGGCTAGCACACTTCCGATGGTTTCTACTTCATTTTCCTGTCGAGGGACAATGGGTGGATGGATGACCTGTATCTGCTGAAATGACCTCGCCCACCTTTTCTTTTGCCGAGGGCTGAGTAGGGGAGGCGGGGCATCGCGTGTGGGGGTCTAAAGCTACTCATCAAGTGCGCGGTCATCTGTAGGCAAGTTGGTCAACTACCGTGGAGCTGATGACGATGGCTGCGCGGCTCGTCGTTATGGTGGCTTGGAGCTTACAAGGCGCGATGGGAAACTTTGAGACTCGTTGATGCGCAATCTGCTTGTATACGGCCTGGGAGTGAGCCAGTCCGAGAGCTAGCCGTCCCTGCCGCTGTTCAGCTGCGAGTTGATTGGCCCCGTTCGAAATGAGAGCTGCGACTGGTGTTGAACACATGCGCTCATGCCTAGGTCCATCCTGCCCACTGTTGGCACCCGCAATGGATAATAGGTGCACATGGTAAGGTAGAAGAGAAGCCCAGAGAGCCTCAAGGTGGCAGGAGTTGTGGGCTCCACCATCGTCATTTACCTTTGGACTGCCTGCATGCATAATTCCGCTCGAGATCCTTGGAAAGATACATAGGCTAGTATTGGCAGAGGAGACTGCGGGAAGCTAAGCAAATGGCGGCGAGGCTAGGATCTCGCGAGTATTAGCTGGCTCGCACACAATCAGACATAACTTAATCTTGCGTTGAACCAGATACGGAGAGACGAGTTGATGTAGTTATGACGTCAGAGATGTTGGTTCTAGTTGGCAACTTTGAGCATCGCGGGCCAATTTCGAGAGAGCACAACATCCCGACCAGTCTCATCATGGTCGGCGGACCGCAGCCGCAACCAGCACGGGAGGCCAGGGCACGTCCATCTTCCACGCTAGCCCTGGCCCATCACCGCCGGATGCTTTTTGGGGTACAACATGTACCACAGTATTGTGTTGTGTGGCTTGTTGGAGCATGGATTTGCATACTAGCACTTGCAGAGATTAAAACCCTGCATCCCGGTTGGCCTCCATGTTTGTTCGACGAGCTGCAAGATAACCATCCTTTTTCCTTTTTCCGGTTGGAAATTACTATCTCCTTGTTTTGCTGTTGCTGAATGACCATGTTCCTTTCAAACTCGGTACAACCAGCGGCTATAATTCGTAAATGACGGATCCGCCAGACCGAGAGATGCCTGGGCCGTTCATGTAAACTGTTAGGCGGCACCACGATGGATTAAGGGCTCTGAAGAGCACATAGCTCTTCTACATACCGTCATTTCCAAAGTTCGTTTTTTAAAGAACCATGGAAGCTTCACCGGCTAACAGGGGGCTGAAGGGCCTGAGCCTCCCCGTGGGATCTGCCAGCAGTGAATACAAAACCGGTAATGAAAAAAGTGCCGTAGGCACTTTCAGCCTGACATGCCAACAGTGTGGCGTTTTAGACTGGGATCCCCGTGACCTCCTTGCAACAATGCTCGTACTCACAAAGTTAAGACATGTCTAATCGAACTCTGGAAAGTTGCGATGATCTCCTTGGCTGAATGCAAGGTGTGAGTGGGGAAGTCCCGGCGAGGGGAGCTATGTGAACCTGTGTCTCTAGGTCGTCCTCACGATTCTGTAATGCATGTACTGCGCAGTACTATAGCTTGAACAAGGAGATAAACTAGTTAGGCCAACGACCTAGTGAATGAGATATCCCATATCATGGGAGAGGAAACGTAATGGTCCGGAATATGGTTGGCAGGAATCTCTCCCTGTGGTGGTGTCTGTGCATCTATGACTGTCTCGGTCGCCCATTCCGCCGTCCCCCGTCTTGCTCTCGCAACATAGTATAGTGTATGCTCCTTGTTGTGCCTATCGCCCGACAAGCGGCAGCAGCGGTCGACGCAGATGATTCAGAATTAACGTGGTCGGTGCGGTGAATCTTGACAAACTAGCTCGTAAGTACTTTTACCCAACGCCATTCAAGCAGAGCCGTTTTGACTGTTGCACACCTGCGCGGTGCCACGAGATAAAGGCAGCGGGGTATGTACTCGTGGGAGCCTACTATAGGTCATGTCTCGGACCGGTCGAGGTAGACGATAAGCTATCGAGCCGAAAATGACTGGGAGAAGTACCTACACAGTATCCCTGGCGACTCCGGACAAGGCAAAAAAAAAAAACAGAAAGTCCAAAGAATGGAAAAGATTATGTCGAAAACGCAGGGCTGCCGTGTCGGTGCGACGACGAAAGGTCAGAATTGCAGCCACTCATATCCCTCAGGTGGAATATCTCGCAAGGGAGCTTCGGGTGGTATTCTTCTCCAAGGCCCGACCGTTTGGTTCTGTGTGACGGGATGTCTGCATGATTCCCTTGGCTGTTACCGGCCCCAAGAAGGTAGGGTTTCAGCCTTGCAGTCATCCACCTCTCGAGCCTGTGTGAGCCGAGGACCTACTGAAGTGACGTCGAGAGTGCATATGGACCGCCCGTTTATTCTGTTTTCCGATATGACTCCAGTGGTGAGGGATAGTGGCCATATCCTGCACATTCAACTCGTATTGTGCAACTCATAGCCTGCTGCCTTTGTCTTGATTAGAGCGGGCAAATTTCCTCCTTGTTTGATGGCACGGCAGTTCGGGACTCTGCGAACAGAGACACAGTTTCAGACGAGCCATGTACCTAGACCGGACTATAATGATTGCGCTGGAGGAGGAAATGAAAGATTTCGGTGGAAAAGCTCCAGCTGTGGTCTGATAACTCAATAGGTGAGGGCCAACAGGGCCACCATATGTCGAAGATGGGGGAGAGAGAGGGCAAAAGATACCAGAAAGGAAATGCGAGACGGTGCGGCTCGATGTGACCTGTCATATCTTCTGGAGAATTGCCTCTACCATGACGAGCTGAGCTAGTAAGGTACACTGGTGGAGGTCACCGTACCTCATCGGCTGCCGGGGGCATCATGATCGGCGTTTAGATTGTCGAGTCAGAGAACAGGACCCGGCCTCCTAGTGCAGTCGTGCTGTAGGTAGTTCCGCGGGGTCCCTCGTGGCCTACGAGGATTCCAGCAATAGCATGCACCCTCTATTCCGTTGTCTTCCAGGGGGAATCAAGATGGGGAAACAGGATATGCAAAGACGGGATCGGCCTTGTGTTGAGATTTCCTGGGACCATGGGAGGGAATGTACCTCCACGACGCAGCTGATGAACCATAGTCATCAGATAGCCTGCCACAACTGTCTCCAATGGATTATGTAGAGACATGGTTGACGAAAGAAAAAAAAAAGAAAAAAACAGACCAGTGTATTGAAATGGGAATTGTTTTTCCCCATGGTGTGATTTGAGAGTGACTTGGGTGAGCAATTGGGGTGAAGCGGCCACGTAAGGTCCATTAAGGAGGCAAATGATACGGGGTGAAAGGAAGGATAGGTACTGTGTTGGCACTCTATGCTTGTACGGAGGCAGTTTCTTCTGGGGATCCTATGTGCTGTGCATTCGGGCTCCCTTTCAGGTAATCTGGACATGAATACAACATTGCTGCAGACGGCACATAGTGACGACCGCGGGATGACTGGCCCCAATGTTCGCACTTGTGTAGTGAAGTCACATATCACAGACCATGCTCGTGGACATTGTATCAGGCTTTTGATGTGCTCTCTCTAGGCCTTTCACTGTGCTGGACTTCAAATTAGTAGCGGAGTTCTATTACGTTGAATATATCTCTAGATGGGTCTGGCGGTCAACTGGGCGGCGGTTAGCAGGAGTTTGTAAAGACACCGCCCAACTAATCAACCGTCTCGGGTCCTTTTTCCGGGGAATGGTTCCAAGCGGTAGCGTCGATGGCGGTGGTGTGAAGTGGTGGCCGGAGAGCCGGAACAGAACAGCTCAAGGAGGGGAGCGGGGTGCAGGGATGTTTGGGTTGGAAGGGCTCCGTATTCAGCAGATCCAGCAGGCTGTATTCTCTAGCAGAAGCCTCAAATTTGGCAGGTAAAGAACAAACCAAGTGTGTAGCAGAGTTGAGAAAAGTCTTCTTCAACCCTAGCTACAGCATGCCGCTACATATCAGCAGCATGAGGGGCTGAGATGGGCGCTAGAGGCTTGAGGTGAGGGGGTGGTAAAAAAGCAATTGTGCGTCACAGAATAGAAAGAAAAAGGAAAAGGAAGGCGAAGAAAAAGAAAAACTTGAAGGTGAAGAGGTTGAAAAGATTGATAATGACCGTCCGTGGTGGAAGTTGGAGCACCCGTAGTGGAGACTGCCTAGGACGAGAAGTTGCAGACGGTGGGTGTGCTCTTGCCGTTGCAGGGAGGAATGCAGTAGCGGGCGGGACTTTAATCGCCTGCAACTTTGGGCGCTGACCGAAGTCGTGTTTAGTAACTCCGCTGGTGTCCTCCCCACGCATTTGTACCAGCAATAGTATTCTCGTTATATGTATGAATGGGAAGAACCCTTTCATCTTTTCTTCCCCATGGCCTGGTGATATACAGGAATATGCAGCAAGGGCTGTAGATGTTTGATGCAGCTCCATGGACATGGCCATCTGCAAGCGACTACGCATTTTTCACATTATGGAAACGAATACAGCTTGACAACATATATAGCCGGTGCTACTTAATGTGAATAATTGAGCAATTCTACGCATATACTCTATAGCTTCCATATCAATTATTACCTACCTCCTCTTGCTCCACTGCCGTTAGTTTTGTAACACAAGCCCCGATTCCCCGCAGACCCAAGTTCAACAGCAATCACGATTCTATGCAACCTACTGTACATAGGTACTTATTTCTCCAGCTAAGTTCTTGGATGTATCTGCCCCTAGCCTTTACTTCAGTGTGTCTGGAGTGCGACGTACGTACTGCGGTACACCTTCCTAGTTATGAGCATGGGTGGACGGATGCTCTTTCAATTGAGCAAGCCGAACTGTCGTTCTAGACAAGAATGGAAAGAGGGAGCATCCAGATGAACTTTGTCGCTCGAATGTTTTTTTATGACACAAGTTTCCACAGCATGTGCACCTGCCTCACCTTGCCATGCTGCTTTGCTGCGTAGGAAATTGCGTGCCGTCGCCGTCATTGCACCCGTTCGTTCCAATCGACTCGTGTCTTTGCCGGTATGATTGTTACCACCTCGACGGACGATTGCCTTTCCTATCCGCCCGATTCCTCAACCCTGGTCTTGTGTCCCAATGCGTTGGCAATACCAGCGTCCGTGATCGAAATGTTGCTTGACGGAGGTAGTCCGTACGGCTACGCCTGCTGTTGTGGGCCATGATGTTCTGTGCTCTAGGATATTGCCCCCCGAGCCGCTCCCGCCACCAACACTGTACATGCATGCACAGCACCGGCAGCATTAGCATGTATGAAAGCGAGAGAGAGCGGAAATCTGTTCGCAAATGAAGACACAAACTTTCTTTCTGGCTGCATGGAGAACTATTTCAGCGAGGGAACTTGTACCTGCACAGAATCCAGAAAAGACTCGGCAAGACTGAGGGCAGCCACATAATACTTGCGGCCTGGGGGAGGAAGGTGTCGTATGTACATATGTACAACCGATGCCTATCCATGGATCCCACCAAAACTTGGAAGTGCCTTCCCACATTGTGTACCCACAACGAACACTAGCTCCAGGCAAGCAGGCAGGTACCATCCATCTTGCACCAAACTGGACCCCTCGCTTCCTCCATCCAAATTTCCATCTCTCAGAAGACAAGTTTCTTAAACCTCCATGTGCACCCATCCATTCATTGCGAGAGACCTTCTCAATCTTCCTAGGCTTCATTCCGGATGTTACATCCGCCGAGCATCTTGCGGGTCCCCGGCTCTCAGCCGAATTGTGGGCGGGCGGCTGCCGCATTCGGACAAACACGTTGAAGTGATCCCCTTGCTATTCTGTCTTACCAGTGGTGACACTGGCAAATACATGCATCCGCACCGGCACTGGCTTGAAGTGAACATTCCTGGGTATGTACTGTGTGGTATGTTCCTGAGACTTGTCATGACTTATTTCTTTGCGTTTTCCTCTTTTGGGGATGGTACTGATAGGCGTTTATGTTCGGGTTCAATTTCATTTTCAGTCAGCCGACTCGTCCACAGAACTTCATATTTTGCCCAAACTATCATCTGGGAGGCGTCCGCACACAGGAGGAAATGGTTTAACCAACACTTGCAGACGGCCTGCCTGGCCTGCAGCATGCACTCAAAAAACTTTGTACAGTACCCTCGCACTTCATACCCTCATAGGGTTGGAGTGTTATAGATATACTGCAGTCGGTACGTCCATGGTCTTTTTACCTACCTTCAAAGTACTGTACGTCGGCATGCATGGATGATAGCTGCTCTCTAGTGGCAGCCGGTAGCAGCAGGCTCCAGAATCATGAAATCTGTGCGTATCCACGGCGCTGGAAAAGGAATCGCACGGCTACGAGATTTGGGTGCAGCGCTATTAGATGATCCCTGCCGAAAATCCACCCACGCCCCATGCTAGCACGCACCAAGCGCGCAGCATGCCTGAACCCTGCAAGGACCCCCCGGTTAAGGATGGCTCGCTCGTCCTCACCTGGCTGGGCAATCAGAGCGCATCGCCTTTCTTTTCCTGGCCCCTCTACTCTTTCTCTCCTGCAGCCCCCTGTACATTGTAGTGGTCTTGGGGAACAAAGACGCCAAATATCCAATCGACCCTCGAGCGCACTCACTATCTATCAGCTTCTGCCCTTCCGCCCTCTGTTACTTGTCAACTTTTCTCCTTGCTCTGTTGTCTGTGGCCCGGCAGACCGTCGCATCGAAACACAACCGCCCGGTTCATCAGCCCAGGGATGAAGGGCAAACTTGAGACCTTTTCCGATGGCAATTTGTTTTATCAGCTCTTGGTGTGTGTGCGGTGCGGGTGGTGCTGCGGGCGGTGCGGTATTGGTGTTGCTCATCAACCTTCTTAGCGGAGTGGCAGTGGAATTGTGATATCCACCCGCCGCCGCCGCCGCCGCCGCCGACGCCGCGCCTCCCCTCTCCACGCGCGTGAGCAAACAATCATCTAATCCCCCGAGTTACACAGAAAATATAGAGATCACTGTTTGTATGTGCCAGGCGTTGAAACCCGCGCCACAATACCATTGAACAGATGCTCTTTTTCTTTTCCATCTAGCCAACACTCCGAATGTCTGCAAGCGCAAGGAAAATAAAAAGAGGAAGGGGAGAAAAAAAAGGTCAGCGGAAGTGTGGAGCAGTTGGAGGGGAGTGATGAGGCAAGATTAAACAGGCTAGAACAACGCCGTCACAGTCGAAGACCGAAACGATGTATGAATGGTCAGCAGAGAGAGATCGAGGCCGACATTGTCCACGGACACCGTTTGACTCTCCGTAGCTTGACGAGGTATCATACAGTTCCAAACTCCCAGTCACAAACGAACGTCTGCCCCTTCGTCGACTTGATTGACCCGTCATTCATCATGTCTCTCAGAATGAGAAAGTAGCCCCACTCAGTGTCCATCCTTTTCCCATCCCAGCCAGCCAGCCCTCGGCACCGCTTTGTATCCCCTTCTTGTTTTTATTTTTCCCAAGGTGCTAGTCGCAAAGCAGGAATGGCGGGAAGAGGAATGGGCGGAAGGGGGGTAGGCGGCAGGACCGTCTCCTTTACTTCGACTTTCTCATTCTTCGTCCCTACGCAAAAGCAAAGAGCAAAAGCACACCGTCACCGTCTTCCTGCTTCTTCATTCCTTCCCTTTTCCCTGGAGGGCGGATGCAAGCTCCCATTCCCTGTGCTGCATGTTTCCACAGTTGCTCGTCCACCCCCGGTTAGCTCCCGATCATCAGATGGCAGCCCACGGTATTGCTTCTTTTGCGCGCCCAAGTTTCTGACCAAAGTATAGCCCATGTACGGATTTGTATTTTGTACTTTTCTTTTCTTTTCTTTTCTCTTGGAAACCTTCCATTTTGTTTCCTGACAAGAGTTGCCCAGTCCCTGCCAAGGCCCTCTCTTTTCATCTACTCCTACTCGGACTATAAATAATCTGCATTGGCCTCTTTCACACCTCGACACTTGGGTCCCTTTCTTCATCACATCGCATCCTCTCAGGTACCCCCATCACCACCACCGCCGTCATCGTCATCCTCACGTAGGCTCACCTTCAGCCCTACCGCCTCCTGGCTATTACCACCCCGACGACTGCAACAACCATATTGCCCAACTCCTGTTCGGCTGCGAAGAAACCAAGCCCAAGACCAATTCCATTTCTCTTCCTCCCCACGCCGCCAGACCTGTCTCTTTCTTCCTTCTCTCCCCCCTCCTCACTCAGCAACGATGGTCCAGCCAATCATCTCGCACGATCACCAATTTGGTCATATGGAGCCGCTTCCAGTCGGGCCCCAGCTTCCCTCCATTCCCCTTGTGGGTAAAGATGGCATCAGAACCGTCCCGGTAAGCTTTCCCTGCGACGCAGCTACCACCCCTGCCACATCTTATCCATTACCTAACACATTCCAGGTACCTGGTGTCCGCTGCCCAACATGCGCCTCTAGAGGCCAAGAGGTTTGGGTTATCCCGGGGAGAGCGTGCGGATACTGCGGCACTCCTTGCGGTTGAGAGATGTTGAGTTGCATTGCATTCGGGGTATGTCACTTGACAACTTTCCTAATCCGGTCATTGCTGCACGGCATGGATACTAATGGGCTTCTATAGATCCCCCGTCTTCTACACCTTGGTGTCCATCTTCTGGACATGCTGTATTATTAGTTCATCAACAAATTTTCAGATTGGACGACGCTCAGGGCTGTAGAGGAGCGTACTCGTGCTTCTCTCTCTCTTTTTCTTTTCCTTTTTTTTCCGGGTCTCTTCTGGTTGCCTGCTTTGTCATTACCCTGTTTGCTTGTGCTGGGCGGTGCGATTGTCTATCCGTATTAGGGCGGCCAAGAACCGTTTAATTCCATGATGGCCACGTATCATGATTCCCAAGCTTAGTTTGCTTTACTTGTCATTTATCTTTTACATCCCGCCCGACCTGCCACCATGCTGGGATTCGGGGGCGTTTGTCTGGGACTGTCCTGTTCTTGGTGTTCACTCGGAGTATGGATGCTGGTGGTACCAAAAGCGCCATTTCCTGTTACGACTCGATCGATTAGTTACATTCTGGTGCAGCAAGGATGGGCAGCTAAAATCGGAGTTTCATCTAGTTGTTTCTTCTCAAGCACAAGTCACAAATGTTTCAGTGTCCATGTTCCAATGACTCAAAATCACTCTGTAAAGCGAGATAGAATGGCCAACAGAAAAGTGATGAAATCCATTTTTCCTTTTCACCTCCTTTCACGTTCCTCACGTCGCAGTCAGTCTCTCAGACGGCCATTGGGTTGAATTGCGATCGAACCTATCAGTCGAGGGGTGCTGAAGCAAGAACCACAGTTGAATATCATGCACGAAAACCAGTTCCAATAGCCCGGGGCAGGTTGGTCGCAGACTTGTCTTCTGCTCCATTACCAGCCATTCAATAATTCATGCCCGCACAAGTCCTCGATAGGGAGAGCGCGCTCTGACATCATATATATGTCTAGTTAAATCTTGATAAAAGTACCTATGTAGCACCCGAACCTGAGTTCCATCAGGTGTAGATGGAGATGGCAGCTGCGGGAAGCACTTACCCATGAGCGGCTCTTGCGCGATGCATATAGGACGGAGCAACCCAAGGTCAAGAAGCCGCCAGAACGCCAATTCCGGGCCTCATAAACCTTAGCCCATGTGATTGGCGCTGGAAGCATGGGTTGTGCCGATTGCGGCATGAGCCCCCGCAACTTGGAAATAGTTTCTTTCGAGTCGATATTTCAACTGGGGCAAGCTGTCAAAGGCACAACCGCTTAATGTCATGTCTACACCCCTTCTTCTCCCAAGTCGGAATATTCTCGAACGCGTCTTTCTATTAGCGTGCGCTAAGGAAGCCACGGGGTGAGGTCGCACGGCACCACCAAGTCCACTCAATGTCACACAGCCATATAGCTTCGCTCGTCCAGAGATGGTTGAACCGTAGGAAGAGCAGTAGCAACGGAAACAGCTAACCACGCTGTCTGTTGCATGACATCCAACCCCACCAGCTAGATCAGGGGACCGAGCTACGCGCCGCGAGGTTCGCCCCGTCTCCCACGCTGCACCGAACGAAGGTGTTGCATAAGAGCATGGACGTTGCGAGCTGTTTCTCTCAAGCAGCTGCCAATGTCCACGTGCAGATTCCGGGCCGACATGGTAACCACATGTGTTCGGGACGCCTTCGGTTAAGTGCCTACAGGGCCGTCTTTCTCAACTTCAAACGTCGACATCAAAGAGACTTGTGATAGATAAGAACTGGTCACGTTGAACTTATTTCCAATTGCCGTTGACACAAACACATAATGCGACGTGCCACGGCTGCAGCAGTTGAGCAACTGGGTTCTGGTCGGCCGAGATCCTTTCCGCCGCCGGCCACGATGCCGGCCAATAACAACCTGTCGGAAACGTGCCAGCGACCGTCGGGGGGCGTGTGGATGCCGTCTTCAGTGCATCATCGTTTTGCGATTCGGCGTCGAGTGGTAAGGCAACCAACCAGCATGGCAGGCTGCAGATTCCCTACAGAAAGCACGGGCACGTAATCTGCCACATGCACCGCTCCCTTTTCTGGTTGCGGGATGCCGCGCACCTGTCCCCCAATATAGGCACTATATTCACCACACGTCACACCTTTTTGGGCCATCTGGTGGACTTCGCCATTAGGCGTCCACATATCATTTTGTCTTTCACCTACCACAGCATGCGGTGTATACGCCTATGCCCGTACGCCCTGCCAGAAACCGTGAAAGTTGATATTTGACGGATGGTTGACACTGCCGCTGACATATTCATCGCCCAATTCATGTCCGCAAATGCTTGAATCGGCACTCGAGAGTCCACTCATCAAGTCAAAGCTCAGGTGCAACGAATCCTTTGCGATGATATTCTTACCCAGAGTGGGCTTCCCGCTGGCCGCGAGACGCTGCCCGCCGTCTTCCATATGCCAGGCGCTGTCAAATCTCCAATCGGTGTCATCAAGTGGGAAGTTTCTTTTAACACACGGACATACAGGACATACAGGACCTACAACCTTGCAGCCAAAGGAAGTTGTAGTTTGACTCCCCGGCACATCTCAGTTGAGCACGGGCCTCAATACCTTGAAGAAAAAGGAAAAAAAGAAAAAAAAAAAGAAAAAAAAGGAAAAAAAAGAAACAGCTGCGGGCTGTGCTGCCCGGGGATTCATTTCCCATGCCGATTCATCGGGTGTGCCATCCTATTCTGACTACGCTTTATTTTTAGGTTGCGAATCCAAGATGCCACGGATACAGACCTTGGACGCCGTCCGGGTCCAGGAGACCGGACAGACCGACAGGGACCGCGAAACAAAGTACTGTTGTTATTAGGAGCCATCACGGACGTTTTTTTTATACTTTTATTTTTCTCTTTCACTTTCCTCGTTCCAGTGGACTGAATACCCCTTGCTCTCCTCTTTTAGCCCCTGTCCCCAAGCTGCCAAGCCCACGAAAAATTCTCCTTTATTCCATAGATGGGGTACAGTGGTTTCTTTTTCGCTCTCATCGCCGGCCTTTTGGGGAATGCGCCCAGGCTGCTAGAAACAGGGGATAGGCGGGCTGTCAGATATCAGATTTTATCTTTCTGCACGGCCAGCGACCAGCCTGCCAAGTCGCCCTGGGCTGAAGAATGATACGTGTATTTTCAATGCCATGATTTACTGGGAATCCCCTTTCCCACTAGCGACGCCTGCTAGGCCGGAATGGAACAAGAGTGCACTGTTTGAAGCGGTAGCGTTGCACATGCGGCTATTGCACAAATGAAAACCATGGCCCTGAGAACCAGTTTCTGGAAAGCAGATACTGGCTAGCATGTGCAAATGTTGAGCGATGGAACAATGGGTGGAACTGTTCGCCTGCAGGCGACCTGCATGCAGACGAAAAATATTCTGTTCGACGATCTAATTCGGCGCCGCAGCGCTGGATTTCAGCTCGACAAGCCTCCAACCCGGTGCGGTGTATGGACCTCACGGTGTGCGATCCCGACCTGCTGCGTAGACACTGCTCATCGTCACACCATGAATTCAGACTAGAAGCAGCATCCTCCAATGCTTGCTAGCCACACCTGCTCTGGGCTGCCGCGCCGGGTGCGGGAAAAAACAAAAACACAAAAAGGAGGATCGCAAAGTCGAAACGAGGAGGAAAAAAAAGAAATATCAAAATTAGAGCCAAGGTGGTGGTATCACGGACCCGGTGTCATTGCTACGAAAGAATGACAGAAACTAGACTGTGCCAGAAGAGGTGAGGTTGAAATAAGAAAAAAAGCAAGGACTGAGACAAGCAGGGGATAGCACGCTACTTGAAGAACCGGGATACGGGATCCTATCCAAAATCCGGGTATGGATCCGGTTGGAGCAGTGCACCCAGCTTACACCTCTTCTCTTGGGAGTGATGCGGGCGACAAAAGTGACTAATGGAGACGGTATGAGATGGACTGGATACTCGATCACAGACATGACACCGGGATATCAGATTCATATCATTAGGATCTAGTTTACGAGCCCTTCAGAACGTGCCAGTTAAGGGCTCTCTCCGAATCCAGGTCCGGGACTCGCTCAAGCTTGCGCCCCAGCTACCGCAACACTTCTACACCGGCCGCGGCAGGGGAAAGAAAGCATCACGAGTGAAGCCAAAAGTTGAATCACTGCGGCTCCGAGACTGGCGTTGAACTGCTGTGGCGGGAACGGTTCAGAGTGGCTGGTTGCTGCTGAGTTCTCGGACTAATAAGACCATACTGACCCTGACCCAGTGGCTTCGAAGGATTGCGTAGGGCTACTTATTCTGCGGGGTGCGATGGTTGGTTGACAGGACTCTGGCTGGCTGGATGACAGGTAGTTGGCAGATGATGATTAGTATTCACGAAAGTGATTGAGACAATGGCTTGGCTGGTTTGGCCAGCCGGTTCTATTTTCTGGGAGGCCTGAGAAGACGGGAGGGAGGGAAGGCGTTTGTAGTGCCTGATTGGCTCGTTGTGTCGTCCAAGAGTCTGGATGCTGAGTAGGTGCTCACTTTCAACTTCACCGACAGCTTGTATGACCCAGACCTAGTCCGACACACTGGTTGTTGGGACGGGGAGCTGAGATTTCGCCCATACTTTGATATCACCAAAGCGCTGGTTTGAATCATATTGGCAACAGCTCGTCTGGAGGTCTTGCTGGATGCCGTACGCCGATGCCGGCCGGATGGAAACCCGGCTCTGCGGCATAGACATATTCCCCCGAACATATTTGCGCCTTGTCATCCCCTCAGGTGAATATCCACTGGAAGGAAAGAACGTAGTCAAACCGACCACGATGCTCTAGCCATACGGTTGCAAATTCCCAGATACCACAACCTCGCCCAAGCATGCTAGTAAATAAATAAATTCTTCTACGCCAGCATAGCCCCTAGGCCCTGGATGACACCAACCGCCAATCTCTACTGCGGAATATTACTGTTACTACGATATTTTCTTGATATTATCAATACACGTTTGCTGCATTATCCCTGCTACCCTAATACCGAGGAGAACAAGTGTTGCCATCCCGAAGACACACGCAGGGACAACGGGCTTTGGCGCTGGGGTCACGACAAGATGCCCCGACGGATAAGGTACATTGCGGGAAACCGCACAGATATCACACATGTACATATGTAGGTCTCCAACACAGCTCTCCGATTGCGGTGTTCAAGGGTTGAAATGCTAACTAATATCTCCCTCGCGACACGGGGGAAAGCTCACTTTTCGAGCAAGCATGCACGCGTGTTAGCTTACCGCGTGTTTAACGCGTGCTGGACAATACTAAATATTAATTACTATACGGGGGTTTTTATTTATTTAACTATATTTTTGACAGTAGAGGGAAAGCCGGCGAATGGTCTCTTATAGAGGACCGGTGTGGAAGGAGCGCTTTACTATGCCTTATTAATAAATATTAGATAAATGGATGCTGCTGTGACTAATAATAAGAAGAACAGCGAACTTTGCGAATTCCCCGCGGTGCCCGGCTACGCGGTTAGTGTGACAGGGGTGGAAGGCACTTGGATATCAACGGTAGGAGAATCGGGCAGCTCGGATGAGGGCAGTGGTGGGTTGCTTAAGAGTGATAAGATGATTTTTTTTTTGCTATTCGGGTTGGGGTTGGGGCTGGGGTTGGGGTTCCGGTCATTATTCTAATGATTATTGGCTCGTGCATGCATCGTGGCCTTTAGCTTTTGAATCACCGTTCCGCAGGGGATACGAGAATTTCGTGGCTAGGAAGAATGGGTGGCAGATAGAAGCAGTGAGGGCTTGGACGAGGCCCGGAGGCCGAAGGAGGTTGAGAAGAAATGGCAAGTATATATATATGATGGCTCGGGAGTTTGGGAAAGACGATAGATCTAGACTTGAATCATCAGTCGTTTCTCCGCACTTTTTTTATGCTCCAAATATCGTGTATTGAAAGGATTGGTGTTGATGGGTTGGGGGCGACCGACGCGTAATTATCGCTGCATATTTCCCCAACTGTTTTGTTGCCGGCCCCAACCTCCGGAGTCTGGGGAACCTCGGAGAACTCAACTGCACCCCGCACGGCAAAAAGGCAAGCAGGACAAGGAAGGCGTGGACGGCGAAAGTTCGGTATGACTTGCAGGAGGTGTCTGGACCAATGGGGAAGGCGGGAATTCGTCATTTTACGTCAGTAGCAACGCAGGAGTGAAGGATTGGCGGGTCTTGGCGGGTCTCGCCTCTTGGCTGATTCCTCTTTCCCCAGGTCCCTCCACACGCTGGCAGGACTTTTTTCTCTACTCTAAAGTACCCCGCTACGGCCGGCCCCGGTGGAGTGTCCCAGCTGTCTTTGATTCCCTCCACTTCATTCCCGAAAAAACGCAGCGCGCCCACACACCTCCCGCGAAAAGAAAGTGTCAATAGGAGTACAAGAGAGAAACCCGAAATCTGAACGAGACGATATGACGGAGCAGAATGGAATCGATATTCTTTGCGATGCCGCAGGGTCGGATCTGCTGTCGTCATTCTTCCTCTCCTCCGATCAACAACAGCAGCAGCCGCAGCAACAGGAGGTTAACAACCAGAGTGTCCAAGAAGGAGCTGGAGTCTCCGGCCCGGGGTCAGGATCAGGATCAGGATCAGGACAGCAAGAACCGGACAAAATACAGAAAAATGGACAGGGAGGAGGAATAAATTCGAGCTCAACCCAAGCGGCCACAGCCCCGGCGGGAACCTCGTCCGGGACCACCGCAAGCTCACCATCAAACAAGGCTTCTCAACCCAATGGCAAGCGTGTCAGGCTATCCAACGACGATAATGCCTCGCAGGCTTCCACGTCCAGCCACGTGTGCCAGATATGCAAGCGCGTTTACGAGAGGTAAGATATCCATCCGACGTCTTCGACCCACGCGACTTGACTACCCAGAAAAGAAAGAATCGAGGAAGATGAGGGAGCAGTGAAAGCCAGACATCCAACCCCGAACAACACTAACAAGACTTTTACAACTCACGCAGGGCCGATCATCTCACGAGGCATCTTCGATCCCGTAAGTGCTGTCCCTTCCTCTGAGGTCCACTCTCGGTTCCGTGGCTCGCCGACAGGCTCGGTACATTCTCTCTTCACCTCACCGTCCCGCCTGGGCTCGTTCTCCGTTGCCACTTGATCGCTAACTTGTAATTATTTCATTCGGACTAGACGAGAATGCTCGGCCGTATCAGTGCTCCCGGTGCCCGAAGCGATTCAACCGTGCCGACCTGCTCACCCGTCACGAGACCACCCACGACCGCGACAATGGTGGAAAGGGCCGAGCTTTCATTCGCCGCAGCGACCGCGCCGCCGAAGCCTGCCTGAAGTGTGCCGCCTCCAAAGCCAAATGCGACGACTCGAAACCGTGTGGAAGATGCCGAGCAAAGAACCTCATCTGCCAGACACCTTCTAGGAAAACCCATCAATACCAAACTTCATCTGAAGGTACGTCCTTTTTTCGTCTTTTTTTTCTTCTAATCTATAGAAAAAAGCGGTTCATTTGATTCTCTCACGTTACGTCCCCCATCTAGATGCATATATGAATGGAGGGGTGAATTTACACGGTGCTGCGCGTCCTTCACACCATCATTCTGCTTCATGCATAAGCTCGTCCCATTATTCCCCATCCCCCCTTCCCCCCTCACCAGCCTTCTCATCACTGCCGGGTGGATCAGCCGGCAGTTGGCTGGGGAGTGCGCGAAATGTCTCTTGGAACTGTAAAACTTTTCGTGGCCGCATTCAATGGCGCTCGGCTGTTTTGAGAAATGAGCGCAACACACTGACGCTTTCCCCCATGTCATAGCGGGAGCAGCATCGGCGGCTTCCCCGTCCGAGTGCTCCACCATCGCTTCCACGATGCTAGAACAGAACGGCGGAGGAGAAGGAATGGGCATCCAGACGCCGGCCCTACACAACAAGCTTGTTGTAATGGACACCCCCTACATCCAAGGCCATCCGACTCCTCACGAAAACACCATGGGCGGAAATGCCGCGTACCTGACCGAGGCGCTGGCTCAGCCGTCGTCCATATTCGACGGCATTGCCGACGACATGGCCCACTTCAACCCCATGCACACTTTCTTCCAGGACATGGACTTCACCTCGTGGGATCTCAATTTCGACAATTTTACCATCCCACAGCTGGAGCCACACGGTCCGAGTCCGCAGTCATCTACTACAAATACGTCAAAACCAAGCTCGCGGATGCGTGATCCATCGCGGGGTCACGCGGCGTTCAAGAGATCGCCGTGGCTGTGGGAGCCAAAGACTGAGAATCACCAAAAGGAAAGGGCTGGGCTGGACCTGAACGAGGAAAAAATTGCCAATTCGCCAGCCTTCGACAGACATTCCGGCCACAGTCCCCTTAGCAGATTGAAGATGACTGCTAGTACCAGGGATAGGCTGTTTGCGATGGTCATTACGGAGCACAAGGGGGATAGGAAAGCATTGTCCTTCCCGTCCCTGGAACTCCTCACCTATTTGCTCCAGGCTCATTTCGTGCAGGCTGACCATCTCCCGGATGCGTGGATACATGTGGCGTCGTTTGAGCCTTCCGAGATCCTGCCAGAGCTTCTAGCTGCCGTCATCTCGTGCGGCTCCATGTTCATCGCTCAGCCTAGTATATGGCAATTTGGGCTGGCGCTGCAGGAGGTTGTGAGATTAGCGCTCGCCAGCATGTTCGAGTCTAGCAACACTTACACTCGAGACCTCCAATGCCTACAGGCCTTCATGCTTACCCTGGACGTGGGGCTTTGGAGTGGCTTCAAGCGCAAGATGGAGATTGCGGAGAGTTTTGTCCAACCCGTGATGACGGTAAGTAGAAACCTACCCCGAGATATGCCGAGACTTTCGAGTAACGCTGTGTGACCAGATGCTGCGGCGAGCCGGAACATTTTCGGCCCCTCCCGACAACCCGTCTCTGCTGCCGTCCATGTCTGACCATGTCGACGTGCTTGAGGCCAAATGGCACAAGTTTATCAAGCGAGAGTCTTACAAGAGGTAAGGCCATCTGTGCCACCTAGCCGATTGTCATTCAGCCCCACCAAGACTAACACTTGACGCGTGATGTACTTGATTTAGGCTCGTCATACACCTCTTCTTCCACGATATCCAGTCCTCCATTTCCCTCCAGAAAAACCCCTTGATGTCGTACACCGAACTCTGTTTTTCGCTTCCAGCCGCCAGGGACCTCTGGAAAGCCCGCAACGCCGACGAATGGAGGGCCATCTACCTCGCCAAGAAGCCCTTAGCTGCCGAAGAAGTGAGCAACATGCCACGAGTGAGCGATGTGATGCACTGTGTAAGCATTCTTGACGAGTACGAGGAGCACGTTGACGTGGAACTGTGCTATACCGCGCTTCTGCACGGATACTGGGGCCAGATTGCTGCGTATCGGGAGGCGGTCAGGTTTTACCACGACCCGTTCACGCTTGGGCCTGGATCGGGGAGAGCGGGGGCGATGAGTTTGCTCATGGGGAGGAGGCAGAGCACGAGTAATGTTACTCACAGGCTTTGGCTCAAGACCCAGCATCAGGAGTTGTACAGGGATCTGGGGGAGTTTTCTAGCGCGATCGAGGGGAATGTTGGGACGCCTAGGGGTGTGAATGGTGGACACCATCACGGACATGGCGGGCACGGAGGACATGGACATGGACATGGTCTGGGTTCCATCGGACTGGGAAACTTGGGGATGTCGGGAATGGGCGGAATGGGTGGCGGGAGAAGTTCCAATTCTGCTTCCCACCACCTGGGTAACAAACGGTACCCGCATCTTACGATCCTAGCCGAGCTTTTCAAGATGATCCTGCACGTATCGCCCGACGAATTGCAGAGATTTGCTGGAAAGGCCGGCGAAGAGGAAGCCCGACGGGCGGCCTTGTCGCTGGAAGTGAACTGGGCCAAGAGTAACGAGGCTAAGTTTGCGGTGTGGCATGCGGGCCAAGTCTTCAGGGCTGCCAGGGCACTGCCGCCTGCGAGCCTCAGGGGCTTCAATGCGATTTCGGTGTACTTTGCCAGCTTGACGTTGTGGGTTTTCGGGCTGTTGAATGGAGGCGGCGGGGGAACGACTGGAAATTGGAATGTCCATGGGGAGGACGGAAGGCTGGGTCTCCCTGGGATGGGATATCATGGCGGCAATGGACGTGGCGGACAGGATTATCCTGGGGCTGGGTTTGACAATGGGAATGGAGGACCGTACGTCATCCTTGATGGGCCGGAGACGAGAGATACGAAGGCTTTCATACAGCTGGATAGGGGAGTTCCTGCTCTGAGCGCGGTAGCGGCGAGTCAGGGTGTTGACGTGGGGAGCCCGGATGATCCGTTCATGGCCGCTGGGCTTGGGTCCGCCACGAGTGTCGGGCCTCATCATCTACATGGGAGTTCCTCCATCTATGGCGGATCGGGAAGTGTCTTTGGAGGATCATCCGGTGGTGGAGCGGGAGGTGTAGGAAACATGGCAGCACCACCGCCTATCACGGTCAACCCCAACCCCGCCGGTGCTGCAGCTCCTGGGTATACCAGCGGACCACCGCCGCCTCTAGTCGATGGAGGAATGGGCGTACATGGGAACCCGGAACCTCTTTCCAACCCGTCGATGATTCTGTCTATAGCAAGGAACCTATTTAGGGATAATTATCCCGTCAGAACCGAGCCCCTGCCACCCCTCGTGGAGAGTTTGGGGAATTTGTTGAGGGATTTGGGGAGCGGGGCTGCAGGGAGGCCGAGCAGGGCTGTTAGTGAGGATCCCGTTGACGTGGGTGTGGGTCTGGGTGCAAGATAGAGAATCAGGGATGAAAATAGAGTGATGGGAGTGTTGAGGGAGAAAAATGAGATGATGGGGACTGAGGACTGAGGACTAGGGTGCTAAAAAAAACGGATACTCGGCGAGGAAGGTGGAGTGACGAGGTATATCAAAGAGTAAGTTTTCAACTCCTTTCTGTTTCTCTTTTCTTTCATCATTTCTCAAGATTTATCTGGTTTTTCGCAATCTGGAGCATGTATCTCTATCCATCTGCACATGGGTTATCTCACGGTATTCTAAGCTTGGAGTTTTGTGTCGCCTACTTTTTCGGAAAAGGAATGACGAAATAAAAGAAAGATTATTGGTACTAGTGTACAATGCCCAAGCATCTACTAGTTGGACCTGTCTATAATCGTGTAAGAATTCATGTATTTCTATATCTATATATTATTGTTATCATTATATATAACCATCTAGATACCCTAGGCGAGAAAGAGAGAAGGAGACTTGTTACTTTATTTGTGCTGGTCGGCTGGGAAAATGAGGGGAATATTCATATGCAACATATCTTCTATCATGCAAAGCAAACACGCAGCCTCAGACTAGGTTACCTACGTAAACATGTTCTTGTGTGTCCCATAGAAGAAAAAAGAGAGAGAAAAAAGAAGAGAAGCCCGCAATTGTACGGGGTAACTGTTGTGGTTGTGTTGTCCTCTTCTGAGCAGGGCGAGCGGGGGACCGAGCCTTTTAAGGATATTTTTATTGTTCCGCTTCGCCGTATTTGACAAAACCCGTAAAAAAGGCCCAGATGCGGTCTCTCCAGGGTTTTGACACGGAGGATGATGCATTTCGGTTTTCACTGCAGCGTCAGCTCTTGGCGGATATGGAATAGCTTTTTTTCGCTCCGTCTGTTTCACATTAATAATAATAATAATAATAATAATAATAGCTAAATGCGAGAACTGCTTATAATCTCACGCCGACGGCGTATTATCAATGAAGGAAACGCCACCCCATCTTCGTCTGTCTGTCGGGGCAAATGGTGCAGCTCTCCCCTTCTCTCTTCATGAAGCTGCATAGTTACATAAAACTAATGTCTCCCCGGCAAAGACTTCCGAAACGCCTTTTGGAGAGGAGGAGGAGGAGGAGGAGCGCGTGTGATAAATCCGTGTCTTTGATCTCCTCAGCAGGAAAATAATATCCTTTCGAGTAGAGTAGATACACGCTCCCTCTCTCCCCGCTCCAGTCCGGGGAAAGCACGCTTGGGATTGAACCAAGCATACGTGTTTGTTTGTTTGTTTGTTTGTTTGTTCGTTCGCGTGGCGAAAACTTCCGAGAGGATTTGTTGTGTGCATCGAGAAACCAGGGGTGCACGATCGGGTATTTGCTTGAATGCTCCGTCAGGGACGGTGGGCTTTTCGATTATCGAGGGGCAGACGCGGAGGGAACAATTCCGTTTCCCGCTTCAAGCCCGTACTATCTCTGAGCAGATGTAAATTTTTATTTTTTTTTATTTTTTTTAAATTCTATTGTGATCGGCTTATGAAAACGGAAAAAAAGCCCTTCGCCTGCTGGCGAATCGAATGGCCCTTCATAGCGAAATGGAGCCGGAAGTGGACCGACGTCAACATCGCTGCTAGACTTCGAGCAGAGGGAACTACGCTTGCCCAAGGGCACGTTCGCTAGTTGGCACTAAACAAAATTAGACGAATCCAGGTCAATTTAAGAAGCTGACGAACCTGTGTTGACGCTACTGACTTGCGTATCTTGACTCTTTGTTCATCCGTGGGAATGTCTGCACTGCCAAGATCGAAGAGCATATTACCTTCCATACACTGCACCAAAAGGTACGGTAGCCTAGCTGGGTTGCCGCCCATGTGTGTGTTATAGCCGAAGACTGTTGGTACCGGGATAACCAGTAGCATGCGCAATAAATTTCATGGTCGCAATCTCACTCTCCATCGTGAACTGCTGCTCTCTTGTCCACCATTTTGTGCCTCGTGCCGAAGCGTTCGAAATAGGTATGGTTGATATGCGTGCGATCTACAGTTCGTCTTGCTTTGAACTCCGATCTGTCGAACAACATGATTATGACGGCTACTGGTGTGGTAATGCCCCTGATAGGCACATGTCGAGTCCCCGCTTAACCGTTTCGCACTGGTAAATACACCATCCCTATCGGCGTGAAAAGTGAGAACGGTCAATACCTGGCTCTAAGCTCAAACCCGCGATCATCCAACCACCGAAAATACGAGCCTCTCCCTTGCCGTCACACCGGGGACACCAGACACCCCCAATGGTGCCACGGCCATCGCAGTCTGGGTATGGGAGATGTCGAGGCTAGAAAGTGGTCTCTAGCACGAAAATTGGCAGGAAATGCATATGAATGATAATTATGTTCAGAATTCATCCTAATGATGAATCTACTAGAAGGGCAAAAAGGTAGCTATCTAAATAGTGGCCGGAAGTGGCTAACTAATCGCAGTAAAGGGGTGGAGTCCTTCACTAATAAAAGAGATGTTCGCTTTTAATTTTTAGGAGTTTTAAGTAACGGCACAAGATTTCTTTCGCATTGTTCCGGGCGAGCGAGACACTTTAGACGAGGGGCAAAATCGATAAGAAGCTAAAATGCCAGGTTGTTTCGTGCCTTTTAATACAAGCAAAGCATTGCGCGACCATATTAGAGCCTTCCAGGTAAGCACTGGTGAAGCTTCTAGACGGCCCCATACTAATGAGGTTCTACAGCTTGAGAAACACTTATTGATGGCTAGAATGCTCGAGGCTAAAGCGCGTGTACCTCCTGGTAATAAGAGAATATCAATAAAAATCATCATGAACAGAGTTTGTTTGAAAAGCAGAAGCGCCGAAAGAACCAGTGTGAACAAGTTTGAAAAGCAAAATTTCAGCAAGAAGAAACGAGAAATCCACCGCAAAGAGTCAAAGAAGCTGCTCATGCGCACATTCATAACCATCCCCCTATTCGAAATTTCAGCCGCTCATATCTACTTCCATTTTAGCCTGTATCTGCCTAGTCCTGATTTCCGCCGATAAAGTTTTGAAGTGGGTTCGAGAGACGATAGAGGAGAGCGATAAGGATAGGAATGAAGTTGCGAGGCATATTTTGAGCGAAGTAGTTTGCAGCGGCAGGATTATCGTTGAACCATGCTGTGAGGTTGATGAAATCCTGTGCATTGCCTTGCGCAGTGTTGGTAGCCTGTGTAGGGGGCGAGGTTGGGGCTGGTATGGGCTGCATGATATTTCCGCTGGACATGACAGGGGCAGACGCAATAGACATAGCGGATGGAACGGATGTAGTGATACCACTGGTCGACATATCGCCATGGTAGGCGAATATTTCAGCACGCCGAGGCATGCGTCCCTTCTGCACAGCAGCCACACGATCTGCCTCGTCTTGCATTAACTCGGGGCGAATATAGCGGCAGGTCAAAGCATAGCGACGCTTTCCCTGTGGGATGACCTGGTGCTCGTAAAAACGGTGGATTTGTGTGCCGTGCATGACAACCATATCTCCGTGGTACAGGTTAAAGCGGATCACGGCTGGCTTCTCTCTTCTTGAAGACACATTACCACGAGGCTGAATTCCGCTGCGGTTCTTAGGGCGGATTGACATAACCGAGGGCGATCCGAGCGAGAGAGTGGCGACAGTTGGACCCAACTCCTTTTCTCCATCATCGTGATACTAGAAATTAATTAGCATAAAATGCTTGTACTAGAAGTATATTATACGTTCGTGGGCGCATCGCTATTTCCAGTATACGCCACAGGGAAGTATCTTACGCTAATCTTGCCATCACGGAAGTAGCCAATTGAGAGCATCTCGTTAAACTGAATGAACTCGCTAGGAAGAACATCGCGGCCTGGATCCTCGTTTTCGTCGAACGATTCCACCGTTTTCTCGATGGCTCTTTCACCAGCCCAGCGAAGTCTTTGGGTTGCTCGGAGGATGGTATCGGGGGCCTCCTCGAATCCTGTCGAAGCCACGGTGACACCAAACTTATACTTAGCGCCCCAGTTCTTGGCAAAGTGTTTCGTAAGAATCTCACGCTTGCCTAGAAAAACATTAACTACTGCGTCCACCGCCACGCACGCGGATGTATGCGAGAAATGAACAAAAAAAAAGTAACTCACCACCTGCTCGAAGAGCTGGGTTCCTCTCCAAGTGAAGATCTTCGCCTTGTAGTGCCGTAAACATGTCGTCAGGGCCACCAGGGCGGGCGCATATGACCTCGTTGGCCCTCATAATGGTAAGTGAGCCGATAATCTTCCCAGCATCGTTGGGTAAGTAGTAGATATCGGTACTGAACCCTCCGACATCCCGGCCATGCATCTTGATTTTGACAACGGGGTCGACGAGGCTGCGCCTTCTGCTAGCCCTAAAGTCGGCGTTCTCCCTGTGGATGATCTCGGTAGGAATGGGGAGGATCTTGCCTTCGCACTTGAAGGCACATCCGGGGTTCTCGCAGACCCAGCGAGCCCAACTCTTGCGGCGACTACAGCAACCGCAGAGGCGGCAAACAATGCCGTTAAAGTACTCCTTCTCGGTGCCAAACGTGTCCACTCCATTCGGAGAAAGAGGGAGCTCAGGTACAAGAGCAGGGAGTTGGGTGTCCGCGGTGTGCGTAAAAGCAGTTCTCTCACAGAGGAAGTCGTTGCTGTAAGTGAGGGCATCAACGTCGACTAAGAACCCAAAGTTGAAGTAGTCGCGACAAGCCTTCTTGTTCAGACATGCCCAGCCAGCACTGAATATCTGCTTGCTGGCCTCGCCGCAGGTAGCGCACTGCTTAATGCTGGCCACGTATTGTCCGGGGACGTACGTGTTGGCGGTGGGGTCGTTCGCAGGGGCCCACCAAGAAGGACGGTTAAGGTCAACCTTCTCGAGGCGGAACACCCACTGTGCAATCTGACCAGTCGGGGCCAGAACCGTCTCTTGCCAGAGGTCGGTGACATGGAAAATGCCTAGAATGGAGTACGGGAAGGGAACCTTGACCCTGGTAGTGGGGTTCTCAATCCCTAGAGTGAGCGAATAGGGGTTAGCAAAATCCCAACGTGAGAACACAACAGGGGACAAATCGAAGCTTACCAGCGATGATAACAAGGGGATAATGATGGTCCAAGGCTGCGCGGATGCACTGGAGTGAGTTGCTCTCCCTCTGGTCAACGAGGCGGACACGGTTACCAGCCTCGTCGAGATCGCGGCCTCCACCTCTATTCATGACTGTTAACTCTTGTTCTGAAACTCCAATATTATTTTCCGTGGTCATCTGAGAACTTACACAGTAGTGATGACCACTTGTTCGAGCATCAAGTCACGCTTGCTGGCAGCTTGGTCGATGAGGATGCCGTGGGGTTTGCCGTACTTGTGGTACATGCCACTTTGATAGGCGTCGAAATAGGGGAGAGCTGAGCACAGGGACTGGCGCTTGTAGGCCCAGACTGGGGGGTAACCAACAGTGACCGGTTTGGCACTGTTGACAAGTGGTGTCTGGGGGACAGCTTCGTCTGCGTCGATAACAATGATGCTCTCGTCATCCTCATCAACGAGCTCGTAATCGTCATCATGATCCATGTCAGGCTCATCACTGATGACAGGCATCATGGCAGGGACCGGAGTCGAGGAGCTCATAACAGCTGAGAACCTAGATCTGGTACGAGAAGCAATCCCTAGATCGGGATCCGCTTCACGGGCACGCTTGGGAGTCATAGTAGTGATACCCGGAGTGCGAATGGTCTCACTAGTAATGGTGGACATGGCGGCTTGCTGTTTCTACGAGGAGCGAGATGTTTAGCAAGCCGGCATGAAAGAATGAACAAGAAAAGCGTGAGAGGTGTGAATAATGAAAGGAGATGGAGAAAAGGATAGGGGGTAAGCGCTGTTGTGAAAGATGAATGATTGGGAAATAATGCTTGGATTTGGCGGTACTGAGAGCGAGGTGGTTGTGATAATGGTTATGTTAAGAGAGGGGGGGAGGGAGAAAGGAAGTGGTGGTAAATATATAGAGTGTGTGAAAAGTATTATGGACCAATGGCAAAATAAGAAATACAGTGAGTGACCGCTTTAGGCATTCATATACCCAATATCGAAGCAGCGGTAGACCCGGGGAGGCAAGTACGTCTTGAGCAGAGTAAAATAATGAGTAAATATCGAAGGTACGGTCCACCCGGTGATGCAAGTAGGTCTTGTGCAAGGGAAAGCCGAAGGTACTATATACCTAATCTAGGCTCGGTTGCCTTCGGAAAACCTTCAGGGGTAACCGCCTTTGATATTTAACTATCAAATATCGAAGGAACGATACGCCCTGATAGGGAGGTACGTTTTGTGTAAGGAAAAGATGGAAGGATATCGAAGGAGCCATGCGTCCGGGTCCGTAGATGACCTGCCGTAGAACGTAATGGCTGACCGCATTAGGCACTAAACCATCAAATATGAAAGGAGCCAGACAGCCGGGTAGGTTTTGCGAGTAAGAGAGCCGAAAATCAACCGACTTATTACTAAATATCGAAGGAGCGGTCCCAATGAGTAGGAAGGTACCCCTTCGGAAGGACATACAAGTTGGCCGCCCTAAGCACCCAACTGCCGGATATCGCAGGAGCGATACACCTAGAGGCATAGCTACTCTTTCTGAAAAACGTGCAAGCTCACTGCTCACCGGCTTAGGCAACCAAGCACTTACTATTGAAAGAGCGACCCACTTGGAGACACGGAATTGCCTTCTGGTTTGTATTTGGAAAGGACGACGGAGCAAATTTTCCGGTTTGCTGGTTTAAGATGGGAAAGATGTACCTATGTACAATTGGCAGAAGGGAAGCCCGACGGAGAGCTAGATGCGATGAAGTGCAAAGGGTCGACCCTTTACCCAATGACGAAAAGGGGCAATGCGCAAACGAATAGAGAAGGAGGGGAGTACCAAGACGTATAATTAAGAAGAGGAAGAGCGAGGGGTCGATGTTACGAAACAAGAACGAAGGAGGGATCTATTAAGGAAGGGTCAAAAAGGGAAAGGTGTAAAATGTGCGGACGCGGACATATGCCTGAGAAGAAAAAGCGTGTAACCCCCCCCCTTCTCAGACTACCGAGCCAGGTGTTATCCTTTGTGAACTTATTTGGGACACACGATGGAGTGGATAATGGAACATTGCAAGAATGAGAGCAAGACCGACTCAATATCCCTGGGATTTAAAGCGAAAAAGCGGTAGTCCAAACTGGGGGTAAGTGGTCACAGAACGGAGGGGAAAGCCTGGACGTTTAGGGCAGTAGAGTGAAATTACTGGACACATTATAGGAACGGAGAGAAGCAGCGAATACTTCCGTAAAGTGCTATATGTCCGCACTTGGATTGAAGAAAAGGGAAAGCGACGGAAAACTGACTGGGTTTTCGGGTGGTTCATAGACGTATTTAGGAAGAAATACGGCGTGAATTATGCCTGTGAGAAATATAAGGAAGGACAAGCGACTTTGGTCCAAGAAAGGGGCATACCCAAGTACGGCCGGGGGCACGTCCATCAGCGATAAGCCACTTGGCCCGTAAGATATATTGTTAATTAAACAAATGTGAGACAGGATCAGGGTTGGACGTTTGTAAACTTCTGAGAAACAAAAGAACATTGCGAGTGAAAACGTACCGGTATCTAGAGAATAACTGTTTGTGAAATCAAAAGAAAGGGGATACAAAGCAGGGCTTGAATCGGTTCGGAACAACTTAAACTGTTGGGAGAAGAAGAAAAACGAGGTCTGGCAAGTATTGAAAAACTTCTGCTATGATAGAGTAGAGATGTTAAGAGGACTGTAGAAGGGAGCTCAGGGGTTGGTAATCTGTTGCGGAGGATGAGAAGGGAAGGAAGTTGAGGAAAAAAAGGGTTCTTATATACACGGGGAAGAAAAAGGGGATGTGGCAGAAGGGGAGGTGTTGGAGTTGACCGCCTAGGAATCACAGTCATGAGCACAGGAGGAATCACCAACCCTAGTGAGTTAAAATTAGGAATAGGGGGATAACCGGGTGTGCTTTATGGACAGGCGAGCCTTAACTGGAGAGAGGAAAACGGCGGTAGAATGGGATGAGAGCTCGAGGCAAGAGGGTAGAAACCCGAATGGATAGATTTTGTGTGTATTGGGAGATGACTATGGGGGAAAAGCATAGGGAATAATACCCCGGATGGCGGGAAGCGATAGGGTACTTCCAACACTTTAAAAGGCCACCAAGTGAAAAGCAGCAATAGTGGCGTACGTCCGGGTGTCCTCAAAGCTGGCAAGGGAGGGCGGTTAAGACATCTACGACACACATAGTGCCGTAGAAATATAACAATACATAGGACGGAAAATCCAGTAACCCATTTATAGCCACGGACAATTATAATGAACGAGAAGCTTTCAAGGTGCACATGAACAAATAGAGAATCGAGGATGCGCATTATCGCCGTGAATACATGTGAACTGTGACTTGTCTTGATGCACCAGGATGACGACGCATCACTGAGATAATGGAAAATTGCCGGAGACAGCAATAAAGAATACCCTCCACTATGTGGATGTCAAGGAATATGAATTTGAAGCGAGTCTTCTACCCGGAAGAACAGTACGTCCCCAATGTCCTTCCAACGGCCAGCGAGCTATATGTGCAGGGAATGATTAGCCTCGATGCTATTGTTCACGCTCTTTATATATCTTTATTGCAACAAAACTGATTATGTAGGCAATGGACCTGAACAATGGGAGCGGCTCGATGTAATATCTTCCTCGGTAACGAATCTTGTAATTACAAGGGTAAGCCAATATACAGCTTTATGTTATAGTAATATTATGTCGTGGTGGAATTTGAGTACAGGCCGTTTTGAGCAAAGCCGAGGATAAGTCTGTGGGTGGGCATAGCCTTATCTGTCCACTGTCCGCCCAATAATATGAAACTATGTGCCACTAACCGCCCCGCCTTGACTTATCTTACTGTAGCTAGCAAAGAGAAGTAAGGACCCTGCCAGTATTGAAACCATCGTGCAAGTACTGTATCAAAAGCCACACTTAGGGGGAGATTAGCGGATCGCGGCAATGAAGGACTGGAAGGAAAATCTTTAAAAAGAGAAGAGGACAGTGCGTGTATGCAAGATATTAGGTGACTTAAATGCCAGTGTAGCAGACGTATGGAGAGAAATATCCTTCTCTTTACCGCAGGGATGTGGATAATTGAAAGAAGTACGAGTGGACTCGTTAGGGGACGCATTTGGTGGGCGTTTGACTTACTCAAACCGTGCGTCCAATATATGAATTATTGGTTCCCATGAGTGCCACTATTAGGACTTTCTACACCTGAACTCGTAGTAAGACGAGAAAGCAAGCCATACCCCAGACGGAACTCACGTACTAATTTAGCACCGTCGTGGTGCATGCAGTTGGGGGATATACGGTGTTGGGGCATGGAAGTGGCAGGCTACCAATAAATAGTAGAATCCACCCGCTATTTTCTTGCAAAAAGCTGGAAGCCAGAAGAAGAACGATAACGAGAGGACACAAAGTTTATCAATAGCAAACAGAGGTCTCTGGGGAAGTTTGATGAAAATCTGTGTAGGCCGAAGTACAAATACCTGGGAAGTTTTCCTGGTTGCCAGTGAAATTGGGCAAAGGGCCTCAACTTTTCAGAGCCGGAAGACGGTTGTGTTAGGCTAATGAGGACACAAGTTTGGACAATAAAGTACCTTTGTCTGCACTTGCGGGAGAGGACGGTATTTGATGTGAAAACTCGGAAGAAATATATGCCGGCAAGCAAATGATAATTGATACAAGGCGAAGACGTAGGCAATAATTTCAGGTACAAATCATATGACGAGCTTTAGCGACGTATACTCTCGATACGGCTGGGGCAGATTAAGCATCTGGCGGCTGACATGTATGTAACCCCATGGGTCCTTGACGTTGAGCCAATGGGAAGAGTTGTCATACAGGACAGACCCGTATAGAACTATGTAACTACTACCCACCCTCCCATTTATTGGGGTCTTTTCCTAAATACCACTAGGTTTTTCATCCTTGTAAAGCTTAAGTGTGGCGGCAGAAACATGCGTGCATTCAAAGTCACAGGGATCCGGGCCAATTGTTGGCCAGGATAATATTATGCCTTTTACCTAGGCACTTTCAGTGATACGAGAGCAGCACTGACTGACGAACGAGTGATCTGTAGTCGCAAATTGAGGGAGCGCAGTCGTTCCATGTCTTACAACGGCGCAAAATCCAGGATGTTCAGCTGGGAGCTGAAGTGGGTCGGTCTTGCTGGGGAACTGATCAACTCACGCAATTCTAAGCCAAAGTCGGCTTTTAAATCTTGTTAATGAAAGCGTTACAACGTCAGTGACGTTGCCAGGTCTTCCCGGGGCGGAACTAGTACTGCTTTAATTGACCGACCGACCGACTGTCTCAAATAGGCATCCAAACACCAGCCGCAGAGAAAGATGACTTCCATACAACATTTGAGCATATTCGCGTACTTGAGAGAGCTGACACGAAAAATGGAGCCTTTCCGATCTGCCCGATCTCAAACCTAAGTCGCGGTAGCCCTTGGGGATGATATTTCAATGCAGATAGGGAAAACTCCGTCCTGCTGGGTGTCGCTGATCGAACTCTAAACTTGGAAGATAGAGCCAAGATCTGAGCCGAGGCCCAAGATCTCTAGGAATGCGGAGAAAGCTAGAACATGCTTGCGCTAGCCGGAGAGAAGGAAAACGAAAAGTGGGGTAAATTCTCAAGTCGGCGCAGTGGTCAAATCTCCGTACCCAATGGGCAGTTATGGTCGGCAACAACGGCCCACTGCAAGCCGGCAACGGGTATGGGGACGGGTCTGGGGAAAGCTAGCCATTATGTGAATGCGGAATGGGGTTTCGTTGCCGTGCTTAGCTGGCTGGGCAGCCGCCGGAGAGGTTTTCGACTTCTAGGAATGGAGAGACCTCCAGAAAAGGATGCTTCCAGGTTCTATGTCCAAAATTCATCCATCCATGGATCCTTTTAAAAATATGTGCGCATGGGAAGCTCTCTAAAAGACGGCTACCGCCCACCCATCCAACCGCACTCCTTCTTCCTTGTCCTACATCCGTCCGTACCTTGGGACCGGGGACCTTTAGTTCTGAACTCTTCCCTTTTCCTTCGTCCGATAGCTGCACAGCGTCAGTTTGTTTGCTTGCTGCTAACCGTCGTCCTCCCCAGTCCTCGGTTTCCACGTAAGGGATATCCTTCGGTCCAGAGAAGGCGACGCAATTTGCTATACCACCCAATATTCCTTGTTGGCAGATAGAATATCCACAGGCGCCCAAGATGGTATTCGAAGCGCCAGCATGGGTACCAAAGGTCCCAATTGGTATGTTCGACACATTCTTCTCTGACTCCCTAACTCCCCGGCGCATCCCCAACTGACCCTCGTTTTCCTGCTTGGCGCTCTCGCGTGCATGCAGAAATCCCCGATTCCATCACACTCGAGGAATTCATGGCCAGCGAGAAATACGGCCGCCGCCCGGCCGCCAAATCTAGGAACCCCTACACGTGCGGCATAACAGGCCGAACCTACACCGCCGTCGAGGTCATTGACCGCACCAGAAACATCGCAAAGGCCATTGCCAAGCGCACAGGGTGGACGCCGAACGAGGGCACGCCGTGGGACAAGGTCGTCGGCATATTTTCTCTCAACACCATCGACTACATCCCGCTCGCCCACGCCGTGCACCGGCTCAATGGCATTGTGACGCCCGCCAGCGCGGCTTACTCGGCGCCTGAGGCAGAGCACCAGCTCAGGGCGTCCGGCGCAAAGATCTTGTTCACCTGTCTCCCGCTGCTTGAGGCTGCACTCGCGGCCGCGAAAAACGTCGGCATCCCAAAAGACAAGATTTTCCTCCTCGACATGCCAGTTCCCGACAAGAAGACGCCGTACGTCCCGATTTCTGCCCTCGCTGAGGAGGGAAAGAGCCTGCCGGATCTCGAGCCGCTCCAATGGTGCAAAGGGCAGGGTGCTCGCCAGGCCGCCTTTCTGTGCTTCTCCAGCGGCACCTCTGGGCTTCCGGTACGTTGATGATGCTACCAGCCACCAGCTACTATTCGCGTTTCCGCCCAACCCCCTCAACCGGAGAGATTAGCATTAGTAACCTTTTTGCATGCAGAAAGCCGTCATGATATCACATCTCAACGTCATCGCGAATGTCATGAACCATGCCGCCTTCGAGAGCCACGCCGTCAAGCTATCAGGACCCGAAACTGAAGTTGTGCTGGGCTTGCTACCTCTGAGCCACATATACGGGCTCGTCGTCATCGCCCACTGCGGCACGTACCGCGGCAGCGAGATCATTATCCTCCCGCGCTTCGAAATGAACAGCTATCTGAATGCGATTGAACAGTTCAAGATCGAGAGGCTCGTCGTGGTACGTAGCTTTCCCCCGTTCGTGCGTTTCTCGTGCTTTACGGGACAATATTTCTAGGTCAATGAGTGTGCAACTTCGCCACGTGTTTGGTACATGCCTGACGGCTACGATGCTGACTTCTGCGACATTGGGTTCGTAATAGGTTCCGCCCATCATTATTCAAATGATCCGCAATGCCGATAAGTGTAGAAAGAAAGACCTGTCTAGCGTGCGCGTCTTGTACACGGGCGCCGCTCCAATGGGCATACAGACGTTGGCCGACACGCAACGCTTATGGCCCGACTGGAAGATCGGTCAGGGCTACGGTATGACGGAAACCAGCACCATAATTTGCACCACTAGCGAGCACGACATTTTCATCGGCAGCTCGGGCTCCATAATCCCCAACACTCGAGGCAAGATCATGGGCTTCGACGGCAAGGAAGTTACCACCCACGACACACCCGGCGAGTTGTGGGCGCAGGGTCCCAGCGTAGTGCTTGGCTACCTCAACAACGAGAAGGCCAATGCCGAGACGTTTGTGTGGGACCACGATGGCAGGTGGATCAAGACGGGCGACGAGGTGGTCGTGTCCAAGGCGCCGAGCGGGAACGAGCACCTTTTCATAGTTGACAGGATCAAGGAGCTGATCAAGGTCAAGGGCCACCAGGTCGCGCCTGCCGAGCTGGAGGCCCATCTCCTGGCACACCCCATGGTCAACGACACGGCTGTGATCCCCGTGTTGGACGATCATGCGGGAGAGGTGGCTAAGGCATTTGTCGTCAAGGCGGCTTCGGAGACCGAAGGACTGTCGGACCCCGAAATTTGCCGGTCCATTGCCAAGCACGTGGAGGACCACAAGGCCAAGTACAAGTGGCTGAGCGGAGGGATTGAATTTATCGACGGTATTCCCAAGAGCCCTAGTGGCAAGATTTTGAGAAGGTTGTTGAGGGACAAGGAGAAGGCTTCGAGGGCGAAGAAGGGTGCTCGTTTGTAAAGATGAGATGGGCTTGGTCAATGCATGCTTGAGAGGTTTCCCCCCTACGTTCCCAACAGATCATAGACGTCTGGTGGTGGATCTGGATTTTTTGTACACGCGTACGAAATACGCGATGTCAGCAGCACCAAAGCAAGATGATGGAAATCCTTGATAGGCATTTCCGGGTCGTTATGCAATCGAACACAAGCATCGAGAATAGGTGCAGATCGCAGATCCTCCGCCAAAACATGTCTGTCTGTGTTGTAGCTGTGCGAGGTGTCGGGCAAATATTTCTTGACAATCATCCTGTTGCTGAAGGATATCTCGGGCTTGTGGGAATTTCGGCCATAAACCAAGGTACATTCGATGCCTAGACCTGCCTAGTGTCATGTCAACTTTGTCCCGTCTTCGTTGTCGATGATTCTTTCAAGCATATTTATAGAGTTCAATCAATCCAATTTATCAGACGCGCTCTTCTATTGAATGACCTTCACAACGCCTCGACTCTGCTGGTATTTGAGAAATCTCACTTTGGACTCTGAAGCTGTTTCGAACTTCTGAGGCATGGCGAGGTGTTTGCGAATTGTTTCATGGTCCCGGGAAAGTTGGGATGGTTCGCCTCTTGGCGCGACCCACCCGGCCACTTCCCCACAATACACTTGCTGGGGACCCAGCGCGACGCCACACGGACCACGACGGTGCGGCCCAGGTCCGAAAGTTTGGGATGAAGCGCCGCGGTGTCGCGGAGATGAGATTGTTTCGCTCCAGATGGACTCGCGAAGATGGTGATTGGGCCTAGCAGCTGGCTCTGTTGCCGGATGATGGAGTTGCCTTTGGGCGAAGCGACCAAACCAGAACGCATCGGATGCTTGTGTTGGCAATGTGTGGTGGAATGTTGGTCTTTCGACTGCCATCAAATAGGTTTAAACTCGTGGGCCCATGGAATACTCTATATTTTACTCCTTCGATATCTTCGTCTTCTAGCTTCTCCACTCTTTCTTCAGAGCTGGACTTCCAACATTAGTTCTCTTCTCGATTCTCTTCTTTGGGTGACGGGCTGAACCCCTTTTTCCACCCACCAGATCTAATACCACCGTATAGGAGCATATTTCGGAGCAAAGTTCCACGCTATGCTGTCGAAATCAATCATCTTGCTGAGTCTTGCGGCTCTTACCGCCGCGGCCCCACAGCGCAATGGAGGTGGGAATCAGAAGACTGCCCAGGAGCAGGCGGCTGATATTCCCGGCGGGATATCGGAGGCCACGGATGGCAGTGTGATTATGGATACCACGGTGAACGTAAAGTATGTGGCTGCCCGCCATCGCATACACGGGAGAGGGTGCTAACATTCATCACAGTGGTCTTGATATTCGATTCAAGATATCCGGCCCGGCCGACCAGTTCACCAGCATGTCTGGCGTCCCCGGTGCAGCTGGAGTGACTGCGCGGGCAATTTCCCCTGGATCCTTCGCCAACTCCACCATAAACGGAACCACAGATGGCATCACAAACGGAACCACAAATGGCGCCAACAATGGCACTGCAGAGACCAACGGCACGGCCACGGTAGCAGCAACCATGGGCACACTAGGTTTAAACGTGCTTCTCCACGGCGACGGAGGGCAATCATTCTTCGACTTTCCTAACCAAGGTGTCCGCGCGAATCTTGCCGGAGTCGCCGTCCTGGCTCCTGACGAGAATCTCTTTTGGGGCGGCGGCCAGGGACTCGACAGGACGAACGGCGTCGAGCACGCACAGGCCGTAAACGATCTCGTGAGGACGGTGCTACCTCAGATGATGACGTTTAACGAGTCGAATGTCTTCTTCACGGGTGTAAGTGGCGGAAGTTTGCTGTTGAGCGGGTTTTTCGTGCCGGCTCACGGGGCGGATTACGTTGCTGCCGCCTCTGTTGTCGATGGGAATAATACTACCCAAGCCGCTGCCGACGCGACCACGGGCAAGGAGGGTGGTTTCCTATTGAATTGCGGTGGTATGCCGCCACAGGTTGAGCTGCAAAACGCGGCGGCTCTCGGAAGCGGCATGAGGGTGCATTGGCAGAGCACACAGCAGGAGCTCGACCTGCTGCAGGGCCAAGACGCGATTCCTGGGGCCGTCAAGGCGTATGAACAAATTGCAACGGACGCGGGATTGAGCGAGGCCGAAGTGAATGCTCTCCAGACCGTTGACAATAGCCCGAATGGTGGACATTGCGAATTTGACGAGCAGGATTTTGTTAGTGGTGTTCAGTTGATGGCTGATAGTTACATGGATGTGATGCAAGAGGGGGGATCGGGCATGGTGAACGGCATAGGCAATGTTAAGAGCGGTGTTGTTGGGAATGAAGCATTGCAGTTTGCGTAGGCAGGTAGAGAGTTGGCAAAACAAACGGGCAATTTGGGTAGAGAGGTCGAGGACATACACCCTAAATGTATCTCTGAAAGAACTTGAGGCAACAGTTGAACCAGTTGTATATCAGCAATGGTTTCTCCCCCTTTTGTTACCCCTCAAAGGTGCGGTAGGTGGGATTGTGATCGTCGGGGCATCTTCATGGGCAGATGATTGAGAAGATAGGAACGGCATTTGAGTTGGTAGATACCGTGGGAAGCGCATCTAGCGTATCGACGGAAGAGCGGCTCAGTCCGATACCATGCCGGGATGCGGCAGGTGAAGAATACAATGTACAGAAAATGAAAAGTAAGTCAGTAGCAAGGTCAGACAGACAAGGAGAGAATGAGCCTTGACTGTTGAGAAGATGACTAATAAAAGATTGCCGAATAGTGTGCTACGCTGCCGCATTTGCCCTATATGCAAGGAAGGACGTTACGCTCTAAAAATATGGTGCTTGTCGAAAACGGCGCCGCTATCAGGTTGAAAGGAAGCAAGAACAAGGCGGGGTTCAGCCTACGAGTCTCCCTTGCCCGATTGGACAAAGATCGGATGTACATCTGTCAGGCCCAGCTCCAGCCAAATGAACCGGGCGTCTGTCGACGCTTCGCTCTTACCCAAGTAGTAATAACAGTGTCTCGCACTGAATTTGGGGGCTAGAACAAAGGTATTGATTTGGGCACTAGCCACCTGGTAGGTGGTCAGATTGCTAGGGGTTCTTGAAAAAAAAAATAACAGCTATTATAGATAAAGAGAGACCGTAGCGAATTAACAAGAACATGCAAAGGAGCAATAGTCAAGAAATCCCGAAACTTCACCTTCGGATACCGTTACATGCAATGAGATCGAACCATGTCGTCTTCGTGGGTTCCAGCCTCGACATTACTCCGCCTCCCATTGTCGACTCCTCGGTGCCCTCAGATGCTCAAACTCCGCACCGCTTCAAACGTCTTCTGCTCTCCTTCAAGAAGACCAAGTATCTCGCTGTGTCTGTGTTCTCGAGCAAGCTCTATAGCCCTCTGGAATCCGTTCTTTCTCAACATGTCGCCGCCGGCACCGTGGTTCAGCAGCAGCTGCACCATGTCCAACCGACCGTACTCGGCCGCCCCCTCAATGGCATAGCGGCCATTTTGCACCGCTGGCCGGCCGTTCACGTCAGCTCCGTGTTCGAGAAGTAGCTCGGCAACGGGGACGTAGCCGGCGATGGCGGCCCCTTGGATGGCTGTGATGCCACCGATGACTCCTGCCGGCGCATTCACATTTGCTCCCATGTCCAAGAGATGTTTGATAACTTCTGCATTTGGGTAGCTCAGGGATGCTGCTGCCTGCAGTGCAGTCCTGCCGTAGTCGGGCGCTGGAGAAGCATTCACGTCCCCACCGTACGAGAGCGTCAGGCGAACAGCTTCAAAACTGCCCTGCTCCGAGGCACACTGAACCAATGTTCTACCTTCTTTACCCCTTGGATTATAGTTGACGTCTACTCCAGCGTCAAGGAGTATTTTCAACGGCTTTAGTTGGGCCTTCCTAACGAGGGAATTGGCAGCATGACTGGTGTGGGGGTCCCTGGGTGGGATGTGAACGTCATAGGCGGTAAGAGCGTGGAGCATCAATAGTTTTGCCTCCTCATTTACGCTACTTATACACACTCCTTCACTGGCCGTGATACCTCCTGTTGTTGCTGGGGGGGCATTAGGCTGGGCACCCTGCTCGAGTAGGAATTGTACCATGTCTACATGGCCGGCCAAACATGCTGCTTGGAGGGCGGTTCGGCCTTCGTGACTTTTCGCAGGGACATTGATATCTGCACTCTGATCGATGAGATATCCAACCAACTCGATGTTGTTCGTCTTTGCCGCTGCTTGGATGGGCGATAAAGCAATTCCCGGTAGATTGATTGGGGTACCGTAACTCAACAGAAGCAAAGCCTCGCGTGTTTGGCCTGTTAAAATCGATTCCTCGAGTGCCCTTACGCCGTAAACTCCCACATTCGCCTCGATATCGAGAATCACCTGCAGTGTTTCGTACATCTCATAATGCACTGCTCTAAGTAATAAATCGGACACATTAAGGTTGGTGCCAGCTTCAGCCAAATGCTTGACAAGAATCCATGCTGCCGAGTCTTCTAGCCTCACAAATACATTCTGCAGAGGAGTGGCGCCGTCAATGGAGAAATTAGGGTTCACTCCATATTCCAGGAGTGCCAATGAGGTTTCCACTGCCTCCGAATCATCCGCAGCCGAATGAAAAAGTGCTTCTTCCAGTAGAGAATCCGAGACGTTCGTCAGTCTTGAAATGGTTTCGGCGCCGTTTGACGCAGCACGAACGACGTCGGCCACTGTAACAACCGTGTTCGGAATGTCAAGTTTCTGCCGAATTTTATCGCACATCAAGGGAAACCGTGTCGATGCCCAGTCCAATATGCTTAGACGACGCGGACCCGAGCTCCGAAAAGGCAAATAGATGTCGGCGCCGTAATCGAGCAGGAGATTCGTAAGCTGCATGTTCTCCTGTGATATCGCAACGACAATAGGAGTTCTCTGCACATTTAAGACTCCTACATATTCATTGACCCGAGCATTCTCTTTCAGGAAAACCTCTGCTATGTCGCAATGCGACTTTTCGACAGCAGCGCTAAGGGGAGTCTTAATCTCGGGGCGTTGGTAGTTGAAGGAAATTTGGTTTACGTTGGCGCCAAGACTGACAATCTGCTTTGCTAGTGCGACTTTATTTGACGATGCACAAGTGATCAACAAGTCACTACCAAGCCCCCCTGCAATTAACTCTGGGTCAACAGTGCCCAGCAGCTGCTGGGAAATTTCAGTGCTGGTTAGGGTTGAGATGGCCTCATTAAGAACGAGTTTTCGAAGTTTAGTGTCGGCTAGAAGGGCCTGGATTATTTGGAGGTCTTCGGTTTCCACGGCTGCTTTCACCATCATATTCTCCTCTTCTTCCGTCCTCTTTTGGTCCTCACTTCGTATGATGACGACCAGCTGGGATAGTCGAGACTCATTCCTAGCCCAGCCGAGGAGGCTCTTGAATCCTTGCTGCGTGTTCAAGCTTTCGTACACCAGCTGGAGGTCTATCCCTGATGAGAGGAGGGCTTCGATGAGAGCCTGCGACCGAAGTGATTCCGCAGCCCGTACGACCCTTCGAGAGAAGGTTCGTGTTATGGGTAGATCCACCTGAGCAAAGGCAAGAAAACTGTTGAGGTGTCCCTCGACGGTGACCCACTGAAGTAGGCTCTTCACGGCTTCATCACTTCCTAAGGCATTAGATATGAAGTAAGCTGCTAGCTTAAAGAAGTGAAGAAGGGCTCGCTTTGTTGACGAGTGAGCTGCTGTCTCAATACTCGTCTTAAGGTCGCCTGGGTGCCGCTCGGGAATCAATTGTGGAAGAGTATTGGACAGCTCGGCTACTTCGGTTCCAATCAAAGGCTTGGAGCGGCCAGTGAGCGCAGCCAGGATGCCGTGTCTCGACGCCAAATCGCCTGTAACTGCCTGCCGTGGAAGGTCTTGTATTCGGCGATTGCTAAGGTCGGGGAAATCCATCATGGGTGATATACGGGGGCTGGAGTTTGGAGAAAATGAATCTGTCGGTCGGTAATGAATTTTGAAAGACATCAGCTAGTGATAGGCAAAAGCGTTTTTGGGGGCCGACAAACCTTCAAGATTTGGATTTGACTCTAGCTGATACCAAGGAAGTGGGTGGTAGTGCGGGTAGAAACCCCAATTTATACTGATGGGAGAGTGGGGGCGGTCGAATGGGAAGGAAATCGAGACTGAAGGTGGTCGAGGTGGGTCGTCTTCCGCAAGAAGCTGTCCGCAGTTAGGGAATGTCGCAAGGAGCTCTAGTGACGCTTCGTGGAATTGGTGACTCGGGGCATTAATCGAGTAACCGAATGGGGAGGGTGGATGAGGTCTCCTCGGTTGGCCACACCCTGATAGAAACGATGCGGTAGTATCGGAGACGTCCTCGAACAGGTGGGGGAGTATGAGACTGCCTTCGGGAACGAAGCTGGAACTAACTGCAGGGTAGAGAGTAGGATGCCCTTGCGTTAGTATAAAATTTAATTTTGGTCTCGGGCGGCGATTGGCTCTACATTGACATACTGGAACTAGGAAACGCTGCTTCTTGGGGAACAGCTGGGAGAGGTGGAGCGGCAATGGACATGACAACTTGGCCATCTCGAGAGCTGATTGAGTATGTAATACCCTCTGGGATAGCTATACTGAAGAATTAGTATTTGGGCACCATGCTCCACACAGCAGCAGGTAACAAGTGGTTGCTTACCTTCAGGTTGAGGTCCACCGGCGTCGACGGTGAACTCGGATCTGCTAATCCATCGATCGATTTTGGCGTCGTCCACCATCTCGTCACGCACACAAAACTGCACCGTTTGACCGAGCTGTCTCGTTTGATGTCGCACTATTGCCATGTACCTCATCTCGTCGCCAGAAATGTGCTTCTTCAAGCCCAGCTTTTTTATGATACTTTTGAATTGTCTCTCACTGCATTGGGTAAGTATTACAGCTGCAGCAGGAGGGAAGGAAAGAAGGAAAGAAAGAAAGAAAGACACAAAACTCTTACGTGGCAGTAAAGCTTTCATGTTCCTCAACGTCTTGCATGATTTCCGGGAGTGTTTTGGTCTTGTGGAGCAGTTTGATCCTCTTCTTGACGGGCTCCGGCCAGCTGTCTTCCTTCAATGTCCCAGCCTTCGCCTTGCGCTTCCTACCATCGCCGGCGGCTACGGGCTGATCGCGCACACTTATCAGGAGATCCATGCCTGGCAAAATGCAGCCGCCAGAGCTGTGGTTATGTTTGTTCTTGAGAGATGGGTATCCTGAGGATGGAGATGATGAATGGGGTGCATGCCTGGCAACAGAGCCTGAGATGAATTCAATGATTGACGACTATACGGGACAACAGACAGCCCCACGAGCGTGGCTGCTGCCGAGAATATGTGCTTGTCGGGAGCTGTAATTCAGATAATCGTCACACTACGGCGCCCTGCGACATCTGAATATGATTGGCAGCAGCAAAAGTCCCCTGCATGAAAGTCTGGGCTGTGGCGTTCAAAGGTACAACAAAATGCCAAGGACAAAACCAGTTACTTGCCGCGCACAGCATTTATCACCCACCAAAGTACAATGTTCGCTTGGGTGGACAGGTAACCAGGCACCTACTGCACCAATGGATTGGATAGGAAAAGATCGCCGAGCAGCTGTGAGAGCAAGCAGCCTTGCCGTTACTCAATCCCTAGTCCTCGGAATACAGCTCTCTCACACCTCCGCAAGAACCCCACCACTTCCTCCCCGTCGTGCCAAGCATCGTTGTACGCACCGCTGAGGCACACGCGTCCACGGTAAGTTCCCAGAAACAAGCCAAGACCATTTGTAAGCTCCTCTCCCGTCACCCACGGGTCGTGGACGCTCAAGGCGCCCGCCTCGGGAGGAATCACGGAGTCAACCCGGCCCATGCTCGAGATGGAGACCGACGGCGCTGTCTTTGGCGGCGGGACCGGAGGCAGCTCTGTCGTCGATATCGGTGGCAGCTCTGGTGCGGCAGAAGCCCAGATGTGCGGCGCAAGGTGTGCGTGCTCCGGATCGTTGCGGATGCCGTGGTAAAACTCTTTCATCTGATTCAGGACTCCTCGGAACTCTCTCTCCTCCTCTACTATTGAAACAGCTGCCTCACCTCCATCCTGTCCGTTTTCTGGCGCCTTGTGAAGGTCAAGATCGACCGTCAGACTGCCACCAGACACGGAATGATACACCGCGACGGGGTGCTGGTCCGTTCCATACGGCTCCACGCAGCTAGCTCGCTCGTTGCGGAGGATGTAGTTGACGTACCTCCCGTGCTTTGCCTCGCCGTTGGGCTCCGTTTCTTGGCAGATATCCCGCAGCACGACGGGGATGGCGGCATGGAAAGCGTGCGTCACCGTTGCTCCCTTGGCCGCACAGGCAGCTAGAAGCTTCGAGCTCTGATCCTTGGATATGGTGACAGCCACTCGCTGGTGCATTCCTGGTAGAGTGGCACCGTGCTTGAATGGGACAGTGAGGACCTTGACATCACTACCTTCCCCATTCTTACCCTGGGACCCTTGCTCTGCCATCTCGACAAGTCGTTTCTCCCGAGCTTCGGTGGCGGCAGAAGACACGGCTGCAGCTACGCGGTATGGTGGACTGAGATTCTTGACCTCGGTCCCTTTGAAGGATGGGAGCTGGAACGAAGTACCCACGGCGAATGCCTCCGATGCGTGTTTAACAAGATTGCGAAAGAAGAGAAGAGTACCAATCCCATCAATGATGTCATGGGGAGAGCGAAACACAAGGTCGCGACGAACAATCTTGGCCCGGCCGCCCGCTGACCGTGCAGGGGAGGGCGGGTCGACGATAAAGAGTGTTGGAACATGAGGTGAAGGAGGATCAGAGTTGGCCCATTCCACGCCGGATTTATCAGTCCAAACCTTTACACAGGTTGCCACGAGCCATGCTTCCTGTTCGTCGGCATCGCGAAGCGTGCGATAGACCTTGTTGAAGTTGCCTGTGCTAGGGTCCCTGACAACTTGGGAGGCAATGGTTGGATGGTGATGACGAAGGGTGAGCCATGCATTTCGCAACGCCGTGTCGACAAGGGCTTCTGGTTGGTTGCATGTTGGAACTGATGAGCAGTCAAATTCGATGGAAAGGTGTCCCGTTATGGCAAAGAACATGCGACCACTTCCCTCGTAAAGCTTTGCGAGAGAGCTATAAAAGACCTCGGCTTCGTCTGTCGCCCGGCCCCAGACTCCGGGCCCAGTTTGGTTCCAGGAGAAATGCTCGTATGAAGCAGACATGATCATGGACGGATGGGAGTGTTGGGCAAAATTGTGTAGGATGGTATGAAGAAGAACGGCGTAGAATGAAAGGCTGGTTGGTGGGAGGGAAGGGACGACGATATATCCAGAGGATATATGAGTTTTTATGCTTTGGGATACTTACAAAAAGAAACCCGACCTCGACATAGCTTTCTTTACCTTGTGATCTAGTCCCGTTTGAGGACTTTGCCTTAACCCGATACATATCCACGCCCAAGTTGTTTCTCACCCTTGATTGGCGCGGAACATGTCGTAAGGAGATCTTGTAAGTTACGGAGCAAATTCCCCGCGGTTTAGCCATTTCGGGAAGATCTTCCGACCACAAAAACGCAGGCGGCGTCTTTCTGTTTGTGCTTTTCGGTGTTTCGACGATGGTTGGAGCGACTATAATTCATAGGCAACCCGCGACAGAAGGACTTATACAAAGTCCAAATCTCGGCAAATCATCGGCCCATGGCGATAACCATGTATTTGCACAGCTTTGTATAACCGAGAGACAAAAGAGCGGACGGAATATCAGGATGCGTATGTATGCCGCTAGCTACTAGTAGTTGGTGTGGCCACCTCTCTTACTGTAGATGCCGCCACCCTCAGCGCGGCCGTAATATTTTGGACCAGAAACATGTTGCACTTTATTTTTGCCCCAGTTTTCTGTTTTCCTCCCACCACCAATGAATTTACCATATGACACCCACCACTAGCGAAATTGCCCTGAACAGCTCCGAGAAGTCGGATAACAACAGCCCTAAAGCCACAGATGATGAATTTATCCAACGGCTAATCCGTAGGCAGTCTACTCCAGTATATCATTTGGTCATACGGTCTAGGTACCAGCCTCACGTCAATTCTCTGTGCCGCGAATGGTATAGGATGGGTTTTTTGCTGCGCTAGGCAATACGCATGTAGGGATATTTATAGATCCAGGTAGACTACTCGAAGTTAGGGCTGCTCTGCAGGTGGTGGGCTATGTCGTTAGGATATTAGAAGGGCTGGAGAGATGGGACAGTCTGTGGAGGGAGGCTAGGAAATAACGAGAAGGACGGGGGCACCGGGATGAGGTTCGCTGTGTTTATGGTCGGATTTGCCGTCACGAGTTGGGGACAAGGCGTCCAGGGTACGGTCGGGAATTCTTTGGTCGCCGGGGTTGCGAAGATTTCAAGATATTGAGGAGGGTGGTGATTGCAATGATGATGGTGAGAAGGAGGATGTAGATGCGCCAGATACTGGGGAAGACAGGACAAAATGAGAGAACGAAAAGAATACAGAGCAACAAAATACAAGGTTGGCGATGGCGGCATGAACCAGACGATGGATAAAGAACCAAGGTTCGTATCCAGGAAAGTCGGGTGGAGATCAAAAATGAAGTTTCGACTGCGAGAAACATACACACTTCGACATTCCGCCTCATCAAGACAGCCCTTCGAACTATGAACGTCTGGCTCATCAGTGTCTTCTACTTCTTCTTCCTCGGTGCTAGCCCGATGGCTAGGAGATGATACGTGCCCTCAAAAATAGTTGGATACAAGGATGAACGATGCGCGGAAGAACCAGTAGAGTAAGCTAATTTGGAATTATATTGATGTGTTTTTGTATATTACTAGTTATTGAATGAATATCTTGTACCTTCTGCTGCTTGTCTTTCAAGCCACACTAGACTAACCACACTAGTCTATCCAAGTCTTCTAGGGAGCCTCAATCTTTCTGTAGCTTGCAGAGTCTTTTCTTTTGTTCAAAAGAAGCAGAAAGAAATCTTGCAAGCTATAGAGACTCAGGCGTACGCAGCAGAAGACCCTGCTGTATATGATCACCCCATGTTTCCTTTCCCAGCGTGACCCGGCCTCGGCTTTGGAGGCGGCTTTGGGATTCCGGTGGTATCGTATGCACCACGGGCCTGATCTACCAATTCTCCCGACAAAATGTTCGTAATGGTTTCAGTTTCGCGGCAAGCTTTGAATACCGCCATGGTTTCCCTTTTCCTTTTTGTTGTTGGGTTCGTTTTCTAGTGGCTGGATATTTTGTCTGTTTTTTGTATTCGACCCTGGTGTACGATTCGTGCCGGGATGAGGATTATATATATGCTGAGCTCTGGGGAATTACTCAGCTCAAGATAGCAGCAGTTGTGACTTTTGAGCCAATATGTGGTATGGCACTGTCGGGTCTCTGCTCGGTTAGAATATTGGTCAATTATGCATGGCCTATTTACACTCCTTGAAGAATAGGCTCTTTGTACGGTGGATACTTCTTTTTGGCTTACACATAAGCATGGATTTACAATCTAGGATATTTTGCTAACTGCTCAGAGTTTTGTCCCACCTTGTGTCACTTGGGAATGACATTCTGAGTGGCAACAGGTTCTTTGTTCTTGGGCGATAATAGGCTCGCACAATAGGGGCCCATAGAGTCTTATGTTATAGTCTCATTTCTAATGCGAGTTTCAGTATTGCTCGGTGCGAAATAATACAATGTTATATAATTAGCAATATTATTTTACATAATGTTCCTGATTTTCAGGCACGTACCTGCGAATTGAGCTACAGCTTAAATTCTTTCTATTGCAAATGAAACAAGATTAAGAAAGATTTCTCTCAAAGTTCTCAACCATTCTCCAACGAATGTTTGTTGTCTCATACCCACGAAGTCCAGAATTCTGAATATGGACGATGCTGTTCCCGGAAAGTCTCGGAACGCATAAGACATGGCTACCTACCCAAAGGGAAGGAAATGTAGCAAGTAGAATACCAAAGCCAGAAGCTCAACAGACGAGAGTCCCATTTTCATTTCCGATCATACCGTCTATTATATAGGAATTAGCGACGATGCAACATTTCACGGCACTTTTAAGGCGATGTCTCACCGAGATCCACAATGCTTGGCTCAGTTATCCCATCTTCGCTGACTCGAGAGCAGGTAAAATACGAATGGGGCCATTCATCAATAAAATCTGCATCAATCAGATCTTCGTAGGGACTTGGATTAGTGCTTTGAGCTTCGGTATCTACGACGCAGTCTTTGATATCAAAGAACACTGTGACATTGGCGCACGAATCGCTGGCTGCGTCTTGGAAATTGAAATTTTCTAAAAAAGAGAGGCTCCATATGTTGACCCTGCCGGACTCGGTTCCGTTGGTCGCCAGTGGGCAGGCGGTTAAGCAGTCGAGTAAATGAAGCGTGCTTGCCTGAGATTCGTTGGCGCGGTTCTTGCAGTTGGCGGACAGAATGATTGATGAAGAAAGTTCGGGGTGGAGGGTCATTTCAACATCTAGCGTGTATTAGTTTGAATATTATTATTTACTCAACCCCTCTTTCTTATTGCACATACCAGTGCAAGTCGCGCCGAAGTTTTGTTTGATAGCTCTAGCTCTTGGTTGGAGAAGATGTTCAGCCGCCGACGCCAGAACTAGTTCAGTCGGCAGGATGGAAAGTACATAGAGGAACATATTGAAAGGCGCCTTTAGAAGCACTGCGGTGATAGGTAGAGGCCGGTGGAATATTGGATATGTAGCAGTAGGAGGGTAGGTAGGGAATCAGGATTTATGAATGTACTACCTCGCCGGGCTGGCCTCGACGTCCATATATATTTTCAAGCAAGAAAATCAGCTCGGATTGGATGAACACTGGGGGGGAAGCCCTTTGTCTGAAAGTGTCACACTACCACGGGCAGGTGACTCGATGCCTTCTTTGTTGAGGAATGACCAAGTCCGCTCAAACCAACTGCGGATGTGTTGGCACCTAGGCTTGGATGGGAAGTTGGAGGGTCATGATGGATTGGAGGGTTTTTGCACATAACTTACCGATAGGTTATCCTTGCCACCCACCGGCGTTTTGTGCCGTCACAATTAAAGAGGGCGGCTTGAGGGAAGTCTCTTAAAACTCAGAGAACCGGTAGCGATGAACAAATGCACTGTTGGGAAGCAACCCGCTCCCGCACTTTTTTCTCCCTTCTTCTTTTTCATATCACTAGAACCAAGTCGGTTATATATATGTATGTCGGGTGCCAGGGGCCCAGGAGGCTTTTCCAGAGCTGAGGAATGGCCTGTAGACAACAGATACCCCTCTTCAAGCAGCATCACGGACCAGGACCATATACGACCATCGACCATCTGTACAAAGCATCGCGAAACCCTCCTGGAGCCGCTCATCATCCTGATTTTCTGACTTACTGAAAATTTTCATATCAAGAAGCCTACACAAGCCATATCTACAGGCCGACAACAGCATGGCAATGAATACAAAAACCCAGGGTCGTCGGCTGCGGCCTGACCTCCATTGTTACGACCGTCGATAGCAAGACCGTTTTGAAGGGCCACGAAGTCTGGTGGAACAGGAGACTTACCGCTAAATGCGGCGAGCTGTGCGAAGAGCGTATACCCAGGGGAGACACCATTGATAAGCACCTGGGCGAGCGCCCCCGGATACTTAAAAGCCTTGGCCTTCAGGAGATTCGCCCAGGTGTCCACTCGCTCCATTTGGAGATGGCAACTCTCGGATGCTTACAACAGTACCTATTAAACCATCCACAAAGCGTACCGTCTGACCAAGAATGCCTGCGAATGGCCTTTGATGTGGCCGAGGGCCTGCAGTATATGCACTCTCGAAGCGTCCTTAATGCCGACCTTAGTATTCGTTTTCGATAGCCTCAGGCTCCAGCTTAAACTCGGCGACCTGGGTGCAGAAAATAAGGACCGAGGTTTATCCGGCGGCTGGTGGTGCTGCCAAGAGCCCTCCTGCTTTCCTTCTAACACAAATATCCGTCCGTGACCTCTTCCGCATTCTAGCCTGTCTGATGGTGTATCCACGGCCCCATACTGCCCTCCATGGCGAACCAGTCCCAAGCGCAGATCATACAGTCAAACCCAACCGGGGAAGGAATAAGCGTCGTTCACAAGTCTTTCGAATTAATCTGCTGTCGTCTGGAGGTCACCAGCCGCGTGGAAGAGTTAAGCAAGATTGATGGCGAAGGTAAATTCAATTTTCCCTTCTCTTCCCGTAATTTCTAACATATATAAATCTGCAGAATCTGGTGCTTGATCTCGTGGAGGCCCTCCAGAACCTCCCGGCAGCGCGGCTACTAGCTTCCCGGAGCGGAAGCCGAAACCTGCTTGGTGACCTCTCGAGACTTAAACGCAGCAGTCGACTCCCACGGCTTCAATTTCGATCGCACCCAACCCCTCCTTAAAGCTATCCTTAACAATGAATTCGATAACACATCTGGGGCAAAGCATACGATGCCGTTACCGAGTCCACCCCTCCCCCTCCGCGTTCCGTCCGGTCCCTCCAGCAAACGCCGCGGTTACGCAATACAAGCAGCTTCGTAAATTCGTCTGAACACCGCAAATACGTGTATAACTTTTTAAAGGAAGAGCTGGGCCCCATGTACGTCGGAGTGCCCGGCTTTTACGAGGCATATTTTGGAAATATCGCGGGTCTCGAGCCAGCAGCCGTCGGCGTATTCGAGAAATGCCAGGGAGGGGATAGTCCTTTATACCAAGGTGTTTAGGAAAGCTGGCCGGAAGGCGCAAAGGAGTAAGACGTTCTAGATTGGTTCTCCCATCTTACCAGCCGGCTTTTAGACCTCGCAGGGGAATACCGGTCCACGTGAACTCGGCAGAGACCCTTGCACAACCGCACATGCCTTTATAAGGCTCTACGGCTGAGCGCAAGCTGGACATTGGCTTTGTGGACCTACACGTTGGCCAAAACTCCAAGTACCGCTGGTCAGAGATTCTCGTGCCGGGAGAGCTTAAGAGTAACCCAGCTGCAGAGACTGTATCCACAACATGGCTTGACATGGGGAGGTATGCGAGGGAAGTGCTTGCCGCCCAAAATACCCGCCGGTTTACCTTTGGTTTCACGTTATGTGGGTCGCTGATGCGCCTTTGGCTATTCGATAGGCTTGGCGGTACAGCATTTACACCATTCGATATCAACCAAAACGGGTTACGCTTTATATCAGTGGTCCTGGGATTTTATGGATAAGTGAAGAGCAGCTTGGATTTGACCCAACGGTTAAAACTTTTAATAATAAACAATATATTAAGATCGAGCGGGGTGGTGAGACCGAGCGAATAATTATGGACGGCTTAATCACGGAGGAGCTGGTAAGATCTATAAAGGGCGTGATAGATGACGAGGATGATTTTCTAAAGATCGCAGAAGAGAACTGCACGCCGTATTGCCAACCATTGGTTCTATGGGTCAATAGATTGAGAAGGAAGGTATTCCAGAATGGCGAGAGGTGGAAGAAGACGAATTCAGAGTTGTATAATTCGATGAAGGAAATCCTTTGCGTGACTCAGAAGGACCCAGAGGTATTGGCAAACAAGTAGCATTGTGGCGGCTTTCCGGCACTAGCATTTAGTGACAGCGGGCTTGCCTTGCTATGCCGTGGGAGATGTAAAGTACTACGAGTTTAACTCAATAGACCTAGCCCTTTGAGGATGTCAACCTGGATCTGAGCATCCACCGCAGAATTCCGCCAATCATTGCGGGAGATTATTTATCCGTCCACATCTTCAAGCAGGGGGCAGTATATGCGGCTATCATATACGAGGTGCATGCAGGCGGAAGTAAGGCGACGACAAAAGTATTCGAGGGGCCTATTATATGTGGCTTTACAATTCTAATGCTCCAAGTTTACTAGCTCCTTTTCCGCTATGTATCACAAAAAGGTTGGATTTCTCGTCATAAAGAAATCAAAGGGTTTCTAGATCAAAATCCTTTACGGGCTCTACCAAGAAGGGAACAGATCCGTTGATGACTGTACTTGAGCTGACGCACGTCTCGAAGGAGCTGGATCTGCGGGGTTGCGCTTTAAAGCGCGATACGATGGGGAGACGTGACTGGTGCAGATCTTGTGCAAGCTCAGAATCCTACAACCCTACTTCCATAACGGGATATATCATGGCATGCTGGACAGTTGAGGTACGAGGACAACACTAAATGGAAGCAATGCATTTTGCATCTACCCAGATGGTAGCCCGACGTTGCATGCATATGCTGTCAGCAGAATGACCCATCCTCTAAACATCAACACGAAACTTGAGGTCATATACTGAATTGTTGCCGCGGCCCATAGTGGCTTGTACGACATATAGTGATATGAAGACCGGAAATGGTCAATGGCCAATAATCTTTACATAAATAGGAGACGGAACGGCCGGAATTCCACAGTTGAGGATAACCAAAGGCGTCTTACAAACTAGTCTCTCAAGTAGGATTCGCACATCCCGCTGGATGAATAACAGAGCTCCGAGAACACCCGCGACTCTTGCACCGCTCTTTCAAATTCTTGGCCAAATCTTGTCCTTACCCAGTACACTCGCTCCATTGCCACAATGGGGCTCATAACTAACCAGCTCCCATCCGGCCTAGACGAAGTCGACATCATCGTCGCCGGCGGTGGCACAGCCGGGTGCGTGATCGCGTCCCGTCTCAGCGATGCATCTCCCGAGGACCTCTCCATCCTCCTCATCGAAGGCGGACAAAACAACCTCGACGACCCCACCATACGCACCCCTTGCCTCTTCATGAGCCACCTCAGTCCCGGGATCGGCAAGCATACCCTGTTATACCAGGACTCCTCGGCCTCCGCCACCAAGGCCGATGCAGGGGAGGGAGGCGAAGGACACGAAGGAGGAGAACCCCAGCTCCTCGGCCGCTCCCCCATCGTGCTCGCCGGGGGCGTGCTGGGCGGCGGCTCCTCCGTCAACTTCATGACCTACAGCCGCGCGTCAAGATCCGACTTCGACGCCTGGAACACCCCCGGCTGGTCCGCGGACGAGCTCATGCCCTACATCAAGAAATTCGAGACGTACCACGGGCCGGGATCATTGGAAACCCACGGCACCGACGGCCCCGTTCACGTCACGGAGAGCGCCTACCAGGTGAAGCACAACGTGGACAACTTCATCAGCGCGGCCGCCAAGTGCGGATGGCCCGAGGTCGTGGACGCGCAGGACATGGGGGGGAAGGAAGGCGTGCAGAAGATGATGAGATGGGTTGGTCCGGACGGGAAGAGGCAGGATGCCGCGCACGCGTACCTGCATCCCAGGCTTAGTGCCGGAGGAGAGGGCGAGGCCTCAGGCTCCCGTCCGCACCTCCACGTCCTCGTCGAGCACCAGGTTCTCCGCGTGCTGTTCGACGAAAGCAAAAGAGCGGTGGGGGTGGAATGCCGTCCCAACCCTCTGTACCATCCGTCTTCCCCCCCCGGCCCGGCGAGCAGAACCATCAAAGCCAGGAGAATGGTGGTCCTTTCCTCCGGCGCGCTGGGCACGCCGCCCATCCTCGAGCGGTCCGGCGTCGGCGATCCATCCATAATCACCCCCGCCACGGGCCTCCCCGCCTCCTCGATAATCTCCGCGCTCCCCGGCGTCGGCGCAAACTACATGGACCACCACCTCATCGTCGCGCCCTACAGGTCCTCCCTCCAGCCCCACGAGACGCTGGACGCCCTGTACCAGGGCCGGACGTCCCTCCCCGACCTCGTCCGGTCGCGGTCGCCCATGCTCGGCTGGACGGCCATGGACGCCACCTCCAAGCTGCGCCCCACCGCCTCGCAAGTGTCGTCGTTCTCCCCCGCCCTCAGGAGGGCCTGGGACCGCGACTACGCCGCCCGCGGGGGGAAGCCGCTCGCCATCGTCACGCCCGTGAACGGGTTCCCGGGCGACCCCTCCGGCGTCCCGCAGGAGCAGTACTTCGGCAACTCGGGCTTCACGCTGCACCCCGCCTCGCGGGGGCACGTGCACGTCACGTCGTCCTCCCCCGACGCGGGGCTGGACCTGAGGACGGGGTTCCTCTCCGACGAGGAGGGCGTCGACGCGGAGAAGCTGGCCTGGGTGTACAAGGCGCAGAGGGAGATGGCGAGGAGGATGGATTGCTACAGGGGCGAGCTTGCGGCCGGCCACCCCGCCTTCGCCGGGGACTCCGCCGCCGCGTGCAGGGAGCTCGAAGCCCCGCTGGGGATGGACGTGGACGACATAGCGTACTCGGCGGAGGACGAGGAGGTGTTGGAGAAGTGGTGCAGGCTGAATGTCGGGACCACGTGGCACTCCATGGGCACGTGCAAGATGGCCCCGCGGTCCCAGGCGGGCGTGGTGGACGGGAGGTTGAATGTTCACGGAGTGCAGGGGCTGAAGGTTGCGGATTTGAGCATCGTCCCTAGCAACGTCGGGGCGAATACGGGGAGCGTGGCGTTTATGGTGGGTGAGAAGGCGGCGGCGATATTTGTGGAGGATCTGGGGCTGTGAATGGAATGGGCGTGTGTGCCTCCCTCTGAACGGCGAATAGACTCAGCCGCAAGGCAGGCGTATGCACCTCGTAGACGTTACTAGACAAGATACATTGTCAAGAATTCTGTTGAAGAGGTGCCCAGGCAACACTTCACACCACAATTGAAATGTCATAGCGCTGCCAATCAGCTTCGCTTAGTACGATAGAACATCCGCGATGTGCAGAGGCGGAAGAGTGTGCAGTGTTGCATATCTCCATTGGCTCTATCTTGCCCAACCGAACCCGGCCCCCGTGAACACCAACGAGACTGAAATGTCAGGTGCATCAGAGAACGAAGCGTCTGGGGTTTGGGGGGTCAGTGGTCCCATAGGGATGCTACTTCCTAGTCTCCATGGGACGATCAACATCAGGATCCTGTTGGATATCTTCGAAGGCATTGGTGATCATACCGACACCCGAACAGTCTTCACGAGATTACTCCGCATCATTAGGAGGGGAGGTGCTCGAGGGAGAGCCCGACCAGGAGGGGTCGTTGTTGCGGCATAATAACACTGCAAGCTGCCTAGTGCATCTCGGGGTCCACAGATACGCTTCTGGTTGCTCGATGGATAAACAAATGGCGTTTCGCATTTGGACATGTCGTGGTTGCAAGTGGCACGAGCTAAGGACACAAAGATCGCTGGGGAGCGGATAGTCTATTCCGTGTTTTCCTAAACTGTTCCGTAAGATAACACCGATGCATAATAATATATCAACAGCCCCGACTTTCCCTCCTCCCCTCTACTTCCTCCACTACAACCTCCATATTATTCTTTGCCTTTCTCTCTACACTCGCATCACTTGTACTCGCAAATTCACTCTTACTTTCACTCCCATTCCTACTCCCGCTCCCGCTCCCACTACAACTCGCCATCGAGGTCTCCGTCTCCATCTCCGTCCCTGTCCACTTCAAAGTTTTCAAACAATGACCTTCTGCCTCACCCCTTTCCACATCACCCTCAACACTCCGCCCTTCTCCCACATTATATATATTGCGATCATTAGAATTCCAAGGTTCTCCAACCGGCCTATCCAGTGGTCTCACACATCCGCCCCCATCGCCGCCGCCATTCCCAAGTCCCTCCCACGCCAAGCCAGGAAACAACCTCACATACAACGGCTTGAGCATAGGCAAGCTCCCACAGATGATCGCGGCGTTTATCTCCACAGTAGACCACACCGCAATGTTAATCCCGTTCTTGGCACGGTTGATGCTCTGCGTGATCTGGTATAGTCCCACGAGGCGGATCGTGGATGTGATGCACACGCTATTTGTTGTCACATTTTGTCAGCCCGCCCACCTCATCCTCGCTGCAATTTTTCTTTTTTGTCCATCCACACAGCTGCCTGACACCGCACCTTCACACGGCCCGAGTAGGTAGGTAGGTAGGTAGGTAGGTAGGTAGGCGGGTGGGTGGGTGGGTTGTAAAACGCATAGGAAGGAAAAGCAAAGACAAGGAAGAAAGAAAGAAAGAAAGAAAAAAAAGAAGAAGAAGAAGAGGTGGAAACGAAAAGATACTCACAAAAACCCCAGGCCAAACACGCCCATTAAAGCCCACCTCTGCACCCTGGGCAGCTTCATCTTCCTGATGGGTCCCAAGGGAAGCGCAAAGATGGCGACATCCGTCACGATGTTGAGGACCGAGTGGGAGAAGAAGAACCCGGTTCTGTCCATGCACTTCCCGTCGGCGGCGTCCTCCCACAGCTTCTTCGGCGGCACGCAGCGCAGCACGGAGCCGAGGGAAATGTACAGGCCGAGGAGAACGACGAGAACCATCATGATTTTGCACAGCAGGGGGATGGTGCGGTGCGAAGAAGAGAATATACGGTGGAACTGCGAGAGGATTGATAGTTTGCACAACGTGAGGGTTACGCCGTAGAGCCACGAGAGGAGCCAGAGGGTTATGCGGTACGATCGGTATGCGGAGGGGACGATGAGAGGTTTTGGGATGCCTATTGCGTCGAGATCGACAACTGGCGAGGTCAGTTTGTCGTCTTAGTTAGTTACCTAGGAAGTATATAAAACCTCTGCGAATAACGTAGTGCGGCGGACTTTGTGCTTGACTCTTTTTTTTTTTTTTTTTTTTTTTTTTTTTTTTCCCACAGCACATGCCGCGTATATGCCACGGGGAAATGGGAAAGACGAGGGGAAGGGGAAGGAGGCAGGGCAGGAGATGATGTCTGAAGAAGCATTAACGGCGTGCGAAGATGTTGCTTTCGGCTCAACTTTCAACTTACTTTGAAAGAGATGTGTCGCCATCATGGACAGGGAAAATGCGTAGCACCCAAGCATAAGATAGTCTTCTAGCCAGAATATACGGACGATTCGCACGCGGACGTATACTCGTGCGATCATGACGGCGGTGCACAGGGTGTGCATCACCACAAGGGTGGCCAGTATGGGGACTTCGTGTACCGTGATCATAGTCGCGAGGTGGCCGGGTAGTGTGTGAGAAGCCACTGTGATATGAAGCCTTGTGCAGTCCGGGGGGAGAATCGCAGCAGGTAGGCTAGCCGGCGGGATGGGGACACGAGTCGTGAATCTTGATGTTTATATAGGTATCTTGGCGCGGGCACCGTCAAGAGTCAAGATCATAGATCGATGGGAGTGGGTCTGGTCTGTTGGCCGAGTTCTAGTACAACCTGGGTCGTAATATCGACAGAAGCCTTCTCGCGGAGCGGAAACTAAATAAGTGGTGGTAGCGGAGGTTCTAGCGGAGTGGCAGGGTTGGAATAAGGTTGGAAAGGAAAAGGCAGCAGGAGGGCTCCATTTCTTCCCTATATAAGAATCATTACCCCCCTCAAGTGTGCCAGGGGTCGACGCAGGGAAAACTCTCTCGAATTCTAGAAAACGAGCTAAAATACAATAAAAGGATTCATCTCCAGCGAAATCCCAGACACAACCAAAAAGGCAAAAGCAAAACCACAAAAATCCTAGACGCCGGCTCAAACGCACTGCCTTCCAGATATCGAAATACGTGATCTCTCCTACATTCAGCTGGGCACTAACCCCCGAAGAGTTAAGGCCCTAACCTAGGGGACGGTGTGGCAGCCCACAGCACTCTCACCCGCCAACAAAAACTCCGCCCCGTGCGCATCGGTGAAATCGGTGTGCCGTCAGGAATCAAGCTACGCCGATGCCACCGAATGCGTGTCTCACCCATGTTGGTGACGGCGGGAACAGTGCCGCGGTCAGCGAATAGTCGACCGTGGCGGGCACTAGTGAGGATGGGGGCAGGATTCATGATTCGTGGAATATTGTGTGGGCTGGGTGAGGTTTGACAGGATGTCCGCTGATTACGGAAATTCCACACGTGTTGGCGGTGGAAAAGGAAAGGAGCTAGATGGAATGGTTCAAAAGAATCTAGGATTGGTTGATAAAGGGATGCTAATAAGATATGTGCAACTAATACACACAACAACGACCGAAATTGGAACGATAATGGGGGGCGACTCGGGACTCGCAGCATGAATAATGCCTGCACACATGGTCAGCATACAAGATGGAACCCCTCCCCGGCCCCAATCTTTATATCCTCTATCGTGTAGATATCCATTCACATCCCATGTTCCCCCTCCTCCTCCTCCCCCTCCTCTGTCCCCAAGAAATCAAGGAATCGCATCAGGCAGCCCACTCCCCTCGCCATGATACATCTTAAACAACGGATCCCACACCGTCGTTGCCCTCCTGCTCACCCTACCGTTCAAATACTCGGGACGAGGCACCATGAAGTGCTTGTCGGCAGAGCATTCGATCGCCTCGCCGCAGAGGGCAGAGCCGTCGTCCGTGCACTTGTGGTATGCGGATACGATCGTTGATATAGGGGTCATACTGGTCGTGGCATCGATGCAAGTTGATTAGTAGGGGCGGCAGTTCAAAAGCAAATTTGGGAAAACGAGATCAATGACGAGGGCGGTGGGTGTTGAAATGTGAGGAAAAGAAATACCACTCGAACGACACAGCAGCAACCATCTCGGGCGGAATAATCTTGGTCGCCACGATGCCAGGCAGGACGCAATTGAACCGGATATGCTCTCTCTGCTCATTTCAGCAACAGTGTCAATAAGAACCCCACGAAAACACTCAAATCATCCCCCCCCCGAGGCTCAAAACCAAGAATTGACAGGTTCGTCGTACCAGCTTCAACACCCTCTCCGTAGCCCTCATGAAATTCACCACCGCCGCCTTCCCCCCCCCCCGGCGCGGAGTTCTTTCTCATGAAATGAATCGCCAGCTCTGCGTGCCGTAGATCACCCCCTTGTAATCCACGTCCGTGCAGGCGAGGTTTGGCCTCGGCGGGCAGCTCGTCTTTGCCGCGATGGTCGAATATGTAGATCGAACTGCCGTGCATCCACTGTCGTCAGCAGCACTATTCCCGGTTTTTTTTTTTTTTTTTTTGCCTTTTTCCGCGTCCATGTCAATGCCAAAATACATTGTCCCTCTTCCCCACCAGCTACCTACAACTATACTTGGATCATCCCATTCCCGGCGGCGGCGGAGGAGGAGGAGGAGAAGAAGAAGAAGAAGAAGAAGAAGAAGGCTCACATACCTCTTGTCAACAATGCCAGCATTGGCGCACAACGCATCCATCCTGCGGTATTTATCCCAGACCTCCTGGAACGCATTCGCCGGGGAATCATAGTCCGCTACGTCGCATATGTGAAAACTGGCCTTGTCCCCCCAGCCGAGAAGAAAGTTCCGCGGGTGGGGGGCCGGATATCCAGCATGGCCACCTGCCGGCCCTTTTCGTTGGCGAGGGAGAGGGCTAGGACTTCGCCCATTCCGGACTACACCTCCACTATTGTCAGATCTAGGCAGTCGTCTCGCGATGAAGGAAGGGGGTCTACACCAAGGCGTGCATGGGCTTCTCCGGCCCGGGGGATATGATACTCCAGGGAAGGAAGGGAAGGGAAGGGAAGGGAAACAAGGCAGAGCCATAAGTGGGCGCAGAGAGGAATTATGGGAAATTCTTACACAAGCGCCAGTAAACGATGGCGACGCGCTTGGGGTGCGACATGATTGCGGATTTGTGCCTCAGCTGGATAACAACCAGATCTCGAAGCGTGTTCGGCAGTACGAAGACGAACGGGACGAGTAACTATTACACAAACTCCGCGGGGAAAAGACCGTCAATTAGACTCTCTCCTACTATTCATTCAACTGGCTACATTGTTCATCTTAATATCCCATTGAAATCAGCTTGCCCTTCAAGTTTAGTCGTACCGCATTTCCTCCCCGCCCCCGCCAGTAGTACGCAAGTTTCAATCATTCAAGGCATCTTCCATCGCACTTCATGTTTTGTTCTTGTCCACCGCTCGTCACCAACCCATCCGGAATTCTTTTCTCTGTCATTCCTCTGCAAAGGAGAGCCAAGGGGAGGGGAGCTTCAGCCCTGCCCGCCATCGCATATACGGAGTAGTGGAGTTTACCCCCCCCCCCCGGGTTTTAGGTTCGGAAAAGCATCTCCACCACCCCCGCACGTATAAACAATAGCGGGGCTAATCTTTCCGAAATCATGCGGTGCGGTCACCACACTAGACCCCAAGCCCCCGTGGCAGATGCAGCAATAATTAGGATATCCAATGTTGTGGCGTATTGATCGTCCTGAATACGGTGGATAGACGCGGAAAGGCAACTTTCCAACAGCGCCTGGAAGAAGAATGGCTCCTCAGTTCTTTACTGCTCGAGGACCCAGTCTAGCGCGACGAAACGTGCAAGCGCCGCGTGATAGTACGTGTTTCGACCGCCATGGACGTAGCGGCAAACTCAGACTGCTGCTGCTAGCATCAAACACAATGATCAATTTCAACCCCGGAGGGTTAAGTCATTGACGTGGGTCATAAATGTTGAACAATAATTTGTATTTTTGTTTCTATCATGGCCCGAATTAACTACTATTATGGGCAAACAGGTGGGTATCCCTCTCTTCATGCGTTTATACATAAGATTACCCGTCGGGCATCATCTTTTCCATCATCTACATCAGCTCGACTCGAGAGCTGATGTTGCTGGATTGCAGCTATACATAAACAGTTAAAGAAAAAATTCAGACGCTTGGGGTGAATGGTCGCCGACCCACACGCAGGTTGCGCTGATTGGTATCGCTAAAAGATCGTGCAGAATAAAAAATACACAATACACTACAAATCGAAAGCAAAATTGCCATCTATGCCCAAATATCCCGTATGCGCCTCGGTGCATGGTTGTCGTCTTTTGACCCTTCTAATCCTACAAGCAGCTCAACACGCATGTGCTAAGGTCAATTGCTTACATGCCGACAATTGCGCCGGCGACACCGAATGCAATGGCGCCGAAGGCAACACCCTTGGGTGAGGCAGCACCGGTGAACTGCACAGGAGAAGAGGTGGTGGCAGAGGGAAGAACACCAGTGCCGGAGGGGACGTAGGTGCTGGGCTTGGTGTAGAGGGTAGTATCGGTGATGGGAAGAGCATCAGTACTGGTAATTTCAGTGGCCACTGGCGTCGTCTCGTACACAGCAGTGGTGCCAGGGATGAGAACAACGTCAGAGGTGGTAGCACCCTCCTCAATGGTAGTCTGGAAGGTGACCTGAGGCACCGTCATCTCGGTAGAGATAACAACGGTGGAGCTAGAGTCGGTGAGAGTGGTGCCGTCAGACTCGCAAGGAACAACAGTAGTCTGGATGACAGTGACGGTGGTGTACTGCGCGGATTGAGTGGATGTGGCAGTTGCGATAGCAGTGGTAGGGGATACGGTGATGATGGTGGTGATAGTCTCGGCACCAGTGGCGATGGCAGGGTTGTCACCGGCGTAGTTGGCGCAGATACCCTGGAAGAACTCAACAGCCTCCTGGATAATGTCATCAGACTCGCCATAGGAGTAGATGCAGCTGAAGATGTTCTCAACGAACTCGGCAGAGGGGCAGTAGCAAGAGGAGTCGGTGTTGTCGCCGCAGTCGATGGTGAACATCCAGGTGTTGAGGCAAGACGGGACAACACCAGGGCAGGGAAGGGTCTCGAGGGGGGCCTCGGAGCTAGTGGTGGTGCCAGCAGCCTCGGTGGACGTGGTGTCAACGGCAGTGGTCGTACCAACCTCAATAGTCGACTCGGCCGCAGTAGTGCTGGATTCAACGGCCTCATTGCTTGTGGTCTCAACGATCTCGGTAGTGCTGGTGCTGTCGACCTCACCAGCAGAAGTCTCGACGGGAATAGTCTCGACAGGGCCGGTGGTCTCAATCACAGTGGTCTGAGTCTCGGTGATGGGGCAAACAGTTGTGCTGACAGCAACAGTGGAAGTGACAACAACGACAGTATTGTTGCTGCCTCCGGCCGGGCAATCAGGAATCTCAGGTCCACAAGAGGTAACAGTGAGGACCGAGGTCTCGAACACCGTGCTGGTGCCAATAAAGGTCGTTACCATGGTGGAGGTGATCTTGGTACTGGTGTCGACAACTTCGGAAGCAGTAGTGTCAACAACTTCGCTAGTGGTTGCCTCGACCTCTGTGCTAGTGGTGTCGATGACTTCAGTGGGGGTAGTCTCAGCCGGCGTGGTAACGGCCGGAGTAGTCTCGGCAGGAGTGGTCTCGGCCGGCGTGGTGTCAACCGGCGTAGTTTCGACAACGTCAGACGTGGTACCGACGGCTTCGGTGGAGGTCTCCTCAACTCCAGTGGGAGTCGTCTCAACGTCACTAGTGGTGGCAACAATAGACGTAGCAGTGGCTGTGGGAGTTCCGCAAGAGAAGCTGATGGTGTGCATGCTGAAAGAGCAGGTGGAAGAGGGCTGGGCGGACTGGCTGGGGTAGACCACAGTGACGTTCTGAGCACCACCACACTGGGAGTTCTTCACGGTAGAGCCATTCTTCGAGCAGCTGGAGCGGTGCTTGCAAGTAGAGCCATCAGACATTCCGTAGTGGAACTCGAGATCGACGTCAAATTCGACCGAGATGTCGAAGTGAGCGATGGAGAACTTATCGACCTCAGTGCTGCTGCCGCACCCGAAGCTAGATCCACCGCCGTGTTCAGCAACACCGCAGGCTGCCTTGCCACCGAAAGTCCTTCCAGTGAGGGCATCACGCTTTCCAACGCCGTCCGACTTGCACTCAAATCCGGAGAATTCAAAGCCACCATAGTTGTCGAAAATACCATCGGCCAGGTTGGTCCAGTCAAATCCTTGCTCTTGCTGGGTGTCACAGGTCTCGGGGGTGTTGCTGGGGCAGTTGAACGACTTGGCACCGCGGAACTATATAGCATCATGGTTAGTCTCATGTACAGATAGATTTGGTGAAGTGAATGGTGCCACATACAGTAGCGGCCACCTCGCCAAGGCCAGCGGCCAATGCGATGAGAGTTGTTGTCTTCATTGTGACTGTGGGATTGGGTTATAGGGGATGTATTTGTATGTCGTCGAATGACTGCAGCGGTTGTTGACCAAGTGTTTATGTGAAGGGTGTAGATGTCAAATCCGGTGTTTGAATAGAATAGCGAAAGTCAACGTGTTTCCAGAACGAAAGAATGGTGCGAGGCAAAGTGAATGAATGTCTTTGCTATCTCGAGTATCTGCTTGGGAAAAAAAAAGAAAGTGGATAGAGAATGGTTTAAAGAGAAAGCGAGGGAGCGGAATTGTAAGGAAATTGGGGGAGTGATTCTCTTGAGCGAGAGGAGGTGAGGAACAATAGTTGAGGATTCCATGATGAGAAGAAGGGGCGGCTAGCATTGTTCTATATATGATGCTTGGGAAGATGTGGGCCAGTCGTGGACTCGCTCCCGGAGCTCGACCTTACACAGGTCATGGGGATATTTCGTCCTCCAGCCGTCAAAGAACCGGGGTTAGACATGTTCTTTCAAGAAACCAGAGATCAACTTGACATCCAACGGTAGCTTTGTTTTGTCCCTAAACCCATAATGGCCATTTAAACCCCGTTACTACATTGGACAGGGGAAACGACTGGACGGGAGGAGTCGAAAAGAGCAAGAATGGAAACATCGTTAATGGCGGGTTATGCTCCTAACGTTGCTGTTAGAGGAGGTAAAGGCGCAGACAGGGCAATCGCGCGGCAACTAGGGGTCCAAGACAAGGGTTAGTCGGTTTGGGAATACAATACCACCCACCCAATCCAGGGGTTGAAAAGTCGAAGGGTGGATCTCAGGCCAGAGCAGTGCAGGAGTGAGTGTGGTTGGATACATTCGAATGCAGAGAATACTCCGTGCAGACCAATGACAGCACAAAATCCCATTACGCAGCATTTCGCCGCCGCCGCCGAACAATGTACATCTTGTCTCCATCGCAACAGGTCTGCACACAAAGGGAGAACTGATCGTCAAGTGTAATAAGAATATTATTCTCCCTTTCATGGGGCCAAAGAAGAAGAAAAATTATTATCAAATAAGTGGGGTTGTGTTCACTGTGGGAATTCGCCTACCGCTACGAGCCTCGTTGAGACCTTTCGAGGCAGAAATAAGAAAGCTCCCTCTTGAGTGGCACTTTGCCTCTCAGAGTCCGGGGAGAGGAAAGAACCCCCCTGTGTGGGTAGCCCTTGAAACAAGCACCGCCTCTTTGCCCTCAGTGCCATTCCCAGAAGTTAGCTGCAGCTTCATGCAGGTACCGAGGGGAAAACATCCCTGTCACTGACGTCCAAAAAAGGCAACACAGAGCCATTACGGACGCCATCGCGGCTTCCTCAAGCAGCACCCACCTGGAAGCAAGAGGTACTATTTTCAATTGATTGCTTGGCATATAGGAGAGGCGCATGCTCAACTTCATCCATTATCCCCGGGCCCAAATGAGTCGACTGAAGTCTGTATCTGTATGTTGTGTGGACAAAGAGTACGAAGCGTTATTTGAGTTGAGAAATTGTAAAAGCCCTAGAAACCGGAACCGAGTGGAGGAGAACCGTCCAGCACGAAAGCACCAATTGCCAGTCGGAGCATAGTCTCCCCCTTAGCTCTACTCTTTCCCTTGCTTTCCCTTGCAATTCCTATTTCAGCAGGAAACCCTCAGTGACTGCAGACGCAAGGGTTAAAACGGCAAGCAGCGACTGACAAGTCATGCCCTTCTGTGCCTGCCTCCTGAACCACTGCAGGCCCCGACGTGTCCGGCAAACAAAAATTCGCCGCTCTCAAGGGGAGAGTTTGTTTCATGTTTCAGAAGCTCCCACCAACCACGATGCGGCTCTCTAGTTTCTTGGTATTGCTTAGATCCCACATGCTTTGTTAAAGCCCCTCAAAATACAACCCAACTTTTTCAGAATGGAAAAACAGTGGCCAGATCCGAGAAAGCTGGCAGGGGATTCTCTTCCATCCCGCATCAGGGAAACCTGACTCAATTTCCCATTACCGCCAATACATGAGCCATCATGTCAAAATGGACCGAGCCCGGAACGACATCTCTCGCCCAGTCGGTGCTTGCCGACCACTCGGTCCTTGTTGGTAGCAGGCGGGAGGCCGTTGTCTTGGCCGCTAACCCCGCTGCGGCGCTTCCATAAATCGACCCGGCTGCTTTCCTTCACAAGCGCGAACAATTGATTTAGATTCTTACACATAGCCGTCGGGTTCTATCGAAAGGGCCTCGTTGACGCCCGCATCCGGCTCGTTTCTCTGCATGGCCTGCCTACCCGCGCATTCCAATTTTGGAAACCTGGGCGTCTGCATTTGGGTCCACGATGGTAGCATGCGGACCGCCGCGGCTACCAGCTGAGCTTGGTTTTAAGCTTGTTGAAGCTCGCCTTTTCTGACAGCATCGTCATCCTTCCCGGATATGGAAATCACCTTGTTGATTACCTATGATTTGGTCGTCTTACGTGGTATATCATGCCTTGCCGCCGTCTTCTTTTATGTGCGCTTCTGTAGCGTCTCCCTCGCCACTGGCCTTCCGTGGATCGCGGCTCTGTAGGCCTGTGGATGCTGTCCGATGTTGAGCTAAGGCAGCCACAGCGGGTTTTGCGATTCTAGCGAGCTAAGAGTCCCCGCTGTACTCTTCCGTATTTGCGCCTCTCCGCGATTCCAACAGCTTGGAGGACCTGAACTCCTTTGAGGCTATTATTCCCGTGCGAAGTATGCTTTCGGTGTGGGCTCCGAAGATATCCCCACCATATCCACCAATACACCCACTTACACTTCCCAATGCGGACGCGAGGTCGTTTACTTCGAACTACTGGAGCGGTGGCCAACATATACGACCTCCTAAATTGGCCTCATAGCCTGCCACCCGCTCATGCTTTGACAGCAGCAATTTAAACCTGCATTTCTGCGACCGCCGGCCGGGTCGACGAGCAGGTCTTCACTCCTAGGAGCGCATACACAATTACGAACTCATAGCACAGCCGGAATATCGACTAAAAGACCTACTCCTATATGGTCGAGTAGTTTTTTTATTCCTCTCTGCAACAAGATACAAATGGTTGATTGAAAAGCAAATAGCATCAAATGTAACCAAGAAATAGCTCAGTGCCAGAGATCGTCATATCGAAGTCTTCGCTATCAGAACCTTGACCATATTGACTTTTATTACAGCTACTGCTCGGATCCACACCTACAATTGCCGAGTCCCGGAGCCTACCAAGATATCAGTCAACCAAGGCTTTCATCACTAATGAAGAAGATCACATTTACTAGTGGGCAATAACACAGCTACAGTAAACCACAGCGGTGGGCCATTCTAGCGGGAGCACAGGCGAACACGAGCAAAAGGGTTAAGTCTAGGTGGAGCAGTCTGCTATGACCCGCTACAACACGATTGTACACCATCAAAGTTACTGCAACACTAACCCAGAGCCACCGGATTCAGGCCGAGGCCAAAGACCCATTGTGAAGAGGAAATACGAGCTCACTCCTCAGGTGAGCCTATCTTAACTTTGTCCATTACAATTTTAAGACTGGGGCGGGACCTGACGGGGGGACAAAAGTATGTACTTGCAGCTTGAGCGAGAACAATTGAGGTGAGGTACTGTTTGCTGTGCTTACCGAAGTCCTCACCTAGGTGATGCTGTGCAAGCTCTCCCCATCCCGGACCCTGCACAAACCCATAACATGAACATAACCCAATTCTTCCTCCCTCTCATCTCCTAAGTCTTCAAACAAACAGGTCGATTATGCCGGCTGTGAATCGAGAAGCGTATGCACAAACCGTCCGAACATCGTCGCCAAATAGAATTCAAACCGTTACGCACATCGGTCGCTTGCTGCGGTCACCCAGCGTGGCTGACAACGTCACAGATTTATGCATCGAGCGAGGCATGACGGCTAGTCCGTCCATACTCAGTCGCAAACACACAGATGTTGGCTATAAATCACCCACCGCAAAACCTAGAAACAAGAAATTGGCCTCGGGGCTATCATTCATGCGTACGTCCAAAAAAATTGGGACGGAAGATACCCGACGATCTGCGCATGCACGGATACTTTTGACAAGGTACACCAACGACGCCATGTCGGCGGCCGAAGAAGAAAAAAATTATTCTAACCGAGCTTTTCCCTCCCCTTTCAAGGCGGGTGGCTACACCACTGTTTCAACTCCAGTCCGAATGGAGGGCTACCATACGACCTTTTTGCTCAGGACATCCCATCCCAGGAACAAGAACACTGCAATAATGCCAAGGAGGTGGCTTTGAGGTTTCCGCATGACAGCAGAAAACACCACAAACCACACACATTAATGAGGGCCCATTCCTGCACCAGCTAGATGCCGACTCGTAGTCGCAAAAGTTGACGAAGACTTGACGCCATGAAATCCGTGGCTGGCGGCTCTGCGTAACACACGCCCGAGAAATGGTGCTGGCGGCTGATTCTCTCTCCATCAAACTGCAGGTACGAGAGGTGAGGATGAATACACAACGCAGCAGTCCAGCCGGTGCTGGCTTGTTCCTGGTCGCCATCACCACCCGCCTCCTTCAAACGACGTCTCAAGTGGAAATAAGCTTAAAACCCTCGAGCTTCGTGAAGCAAATGTTTTACCTGATCAAAACAAGAAAACCGACTCGGAGGAACCAGGTTGCAAAAGCCGGCCACGGGACCGGGCTATTTCTACTCCGTGATGGCGGCGGCAAGCCTCCTTCACATGCTCGCATGAAAGATCGGGACGGTGTGTTGCCCAATAGGCATCGAGCTCTGTTCGAACCACTGCTACTTATGTACTGATTGACTCAAGGCTGGCTAACTGCCGAGTTGAAACTCCGGGCTAAATGAACTGCAGATACTAACGACAGAAACACCACTCTTCAACATCGTGGCGAACAACGACCCAACGCCTGCTAACAAATGTCCGAGTCGACTCTTTTCCAGTCTCGCCCTCACAAACACCCTCATTGATTCCCCTACATCCTCTTCAACCTCTCCTCCGCTGCCCTCGCCCTCTGCTCCCTCTGCAACCTCATCCTCATCTCAGGCGTCATACCCTTAGCCTGCTCCTCCCAGCTGGGGCCCTTCGTACTCTGCATAACGCCCCTCTGCTTCCCCAAATCAGCTCCTTTCTTCGTCTGCTCCATCTCCACCCTCTTCAGTTCCTCCCTCTTCCTCTCTTCCTCCTCGTCCTTCTCCCTTCGCACCCGCTTTTCCACGTCCCCCTTCGACAGCGCAGGGGGCACCTTCGCAACATTGTCCCAGTCCCATTTCTCCTCTCCTAGTTCCCCTCTAGCGACACGAAACGCGTCTCTCGTCGCCCTGTCGCTCGAGATTTCGAAGGGCGTTTTCCCTTCCTTGCTTCTGACGGTGGGATCCGCGCCGGCTTTGCCCAAAAGTCCACCCACGATGAGCGCCGCGCCTTGCGCCGCTGCTAGATGCAGGGGAGTCGGGGCGTGGGCGTTTCCCTGCGCACCAGAGGGCTCGAACCGGAAGTTAGGAGAGAGCTCGTTGTTCCTCAGATACGCCAGCAAGGCTGGGAGTTTCGAGCGCTTGATCATAGATTGCATCTGCGTCGTGTGAAGCATTGCGGTTTCTAGCTCTTCGTTTCTTTCTTTTTCCTCCTTTGTCGGTTTCTTCTGTGTGCTTTGCTTTTCCGCCATCTTCTCCTTTTCCTTCTCCTTCTCTCGCTCTGGTTCCACAGGCACAATCTCTCTGATCTTCAACCTCGTGAGCTCGATAAAACACCTCATCAACTCCTTCTGTGTTGCTCTTCCCGTGCTAAACGGGAATCCCCTCAGTCTCTCATCTTTTGTCTTCAACAACCCTTCCTCCATATCCCCTTCCGTAGAACCGAACAAGACCCGTCTATTCTGGGCGCCAGTCGCTCGCACAAAAAGCAACTCGGAAGAGGCAATGAGGGGTTTCCACTCCTTTATCAACGCCCTGATATCGTCTGCCAAAGCCTGCTCGTTGGCACGTCTTATCTGCGCACCGATGGACTTTGCTTTCCCCTTTGCGTTGTCGTTGGCGCTCTGTGCACCTCCTTGCTTCCGCCGGGTCGTGTACTTGTGGAATGTTTTGTGCGCAAGCACGGTAGCTTCGCGGTCCAGTGTTGTGCCCTTAGAGTGCGCGTGCGGTGCAAGGGAGACGACCATTGCGGCGAAGTGGCCGCCGCCTGTCATGCAGAGAAAGATATGAGGGGAGTTGTATGCTACCGGAGGAAGCTGGGAGGTTGGGAGGCCTTTTTGGCTTTTTGGGAAATTGATTGGGGTTAGTTGTTTGGATTTTATGACGTCCATGAGATTTATGGGTGAGGCGAGGTCGGTGGTGGAGAATAATGCTTTGTGAGCGCCGAAGTAGTGGTTTGCTGGGAGTTTTGGGGAGGAGAGCCAGAGGAGAGGAGAGTTCCCTAGGAGGCGGGTTTTGGGTTGGCTTGTGGAAGGGTCCTCGTCGGCTTGTCTGCTTGTGGAGGGAGACACCTTTGCTTTTCGCTTCAGCAGGATCGCTAGTGGGCTGTCGTCACCTTCCCCTGCGGTTTCGTCTTCATCCTCGTCGGTGCTAGAGTCAGAGCCAGAGAGACTCTCGTCCAGAGTCTCAATGAGCTTCTCAAACTCATCTTCGGTGGCTGGTTTCCGCCCGCGAAGCTTCTGCTTGAGGTTGTAGTGGTGGAGGTCGGACCTGAGGTGACTGCGCTGATTGGGGAGGGAGGAAAATGTTTGGCTGCAGAGAGCGCATGATTGGGAGCCGAGAAACTCAGAAGATTTTGACGACGTGGTCGCTGACGATTGCGATGGCTCCTCGATTTGCGGCTCGCTCTGCGATTCTATCTTTGCTTCCGGCACGGGGACGGGCTCTGTGGAGATGAGCTTCTGGTTTGGGGTATAACTCAACGTCGATAGAACTTCGGCGGGGAGGTCGTAAACTAAGAGGTGTTAAGGAGGTAAGTCAACTAGGAGAGGAGAGGCGCAATAGCGTACAATATAATGGCCTCCGGAGAAGGTCATTCTGGGCCTTCTCTGTCTTGTTACCGGGAGTCGCCATAACAATGGTGGGGGTTTGCAATACGGGAGACTGACGATGTCGAAGCTTGCAGCGTTTGTAGCCTGCGTGCGCTGCTCTGAGAAGCTTGGAGGGGCAGTTGGTGTGACGTAGTGATCAATCTAATGGTGACTAAGCCGCAGATTTTGACACGTGACAGGCGAACAAAGGAAGCTTGCTGTCTTTGTATTCACCACGGCGACAATGATTTTCTGTTATTTTATACGTTGTCTTCTCCTTTCTGTCCAGATACATGTGGGCCCTTTGGAACATTGCTCATTCACTGCCATAGTCCCGGGAAGTGACTCAGGCTCCAATTCGTGCCTCAGATGTGAAAGTGAGGCTTGAGTCATCCGGTGGCTATCCCTGCATCCCTGCTCAAACAGCAAGCTCAGCCACAGTCAGCTCATGTCTAGACGGTCTCGTAGCCTCGGGTTACCTAGACACCGGACGCGGTATGTCAACTTTTGGTGAACCTGTTCGAAGTCGAAAATACCAAGAGATTCGCGTACAAAAGAGCCGAAGCTCTGTCTCGAGAAGCAAAAGGATCGAAGTGCCGAGAAGTCAAGTTCACCGATCTTTGTTTTCCTCAAGTCATCCATGTGGAAATAGGATATTGATCCAAGGACAATGGCTCTGTATAGTCGCCGTGGTGGCTGAACATAACCCACGTATAGTCCAAGCTCACCACCGAATTCTTAATCCAGCTTCAATGAGAGACGCAATATTCAGACATAGTACAATAGGCACATCGAAGAGGTCAGCAGAATATTGAATAACATCCTGGCACCAAAAGCATCACACAGCAAATAATATACTCACTAGACGAAGACAAGGTCTTGCGTCGTTTCTATTCGACACATTGTCTTTATTCCTTTCATTCTAGTATTCTACCACTTCCGCTTCACCACAATGTGCCGCACCCACCCGGTTATCTATGCCATCTGTGGGCACACAACACTCATCCACGTTCCCTCGACCCGATGTATCATCAGGAGCATATTCTTCAACTTTTGCTGTTCGGGAAATATCTGCTCCACAAGCAAACAGTTCTCGTCCATCCCGCCCAGAAACACAGATTTCTGCGACGTCTGCAAGAGCTACTTCGAAAAGATCGCTAGGGAACTAGGCGTAAGTATGCGCCACCCGAGATTTGTTTCTAACTACTTGAGGGTGAAGGAGGAGAAGAACTGGCTGACGGCTACGCCTCCAGGAGCTTTTCCCCGGAGAGAGATGTTCGATTTTGCCGCTGGGCTCGAGTTCGGTAGCCGCTATAGTAGTAACATGTGTACACGAAGTAGCGAGACTGCCAGTGGCGGTGCTTGCGCTTCAGCACAATCCCCATTCTCATACGCCCCGACTGGGGTGATAGCACCACCCACGGCCGTAGCAGTACCCTCACGTGCGCAATCTGAGCCCCGACGCATGGCCAAAGGCGATATTCATCGCTCCCACCCATGGACAAGACAGTTCTTTTCTCCATCCAGCCACTCACCTTCCCCTTCTTCTCCTATCACTACCTCCCCATCTTCCCTACCCCCCTCTGGCGCCGCCTCTTCTCCCTCAGCACCCCCAATAGAAGATCTCAACAAAGCTCTCCCCTCCCCGCCTCTGTACTCCTCCCCTTGGGACTACGACGGCATGCTGCCCGACCCGTTGACCGAGCTTAAGGAACAGGGACTCCTACCCGCTGATTACGTCCACGACGACCCTAACCCGCCGCATCCAGCGCACCAGCCGATTTTCCACGTCCCTGTGGAAAATCCACGGATTTCCCGTCCAGTATCTGTATGCGGGCACTGGCAAGGGAAGGGCCTAAGTTGCAGGGAGCGGACGAGCGCGCTTACTAGTGCCGAGAACCAAGAGATGGGACTACTTAGGCCTGCCGGAGCTTCTGCCTATACTTATGCTGGGAGAACTGCTCCTATTCTCAAAAGCTGTATGCTGACTCTGACCGAGGACGGCCGTGGTGGTTGATCTCAAGATTGTGAGGTGAGGGAAAAGCGGGCACCATTCGTCGTTCGTTTGATGATAGGATTTCTTTTGTCTTCTCGGGACACATGAGGAGAAAGGCTAAAATAAGGAAGGCTCCTGGATGGCCCTTGGTAATTTAAAACGTAAATAAACTTCAAGAAATACTTCCAATGATTCCCAAAACTTCAGGCATGGCTATAAAATAGTCCAAGTGTCCACCCACCCTCGCGCGAGCTTGGATGACGGAGGTCCGTTAAATATGTTGCCTCACAATCAACCACCCCAAACGAAATATCCATTAATACTCGGTGCTGGAACGGATCCTCCATGCCCCAACAGATGAGCTCCCATCGATCAATGGATACGAAGTGTATAAAGAATAGCCCCTGGGCGCTTGATGCAGAGCGACCGACGCCGGCTAGCTTGGCACCAACCTTCCTGGATCGGGGGTGGTCATTAATCCACATGTACAAATTTAACCCCATTAACAATAATTTTATATTCTCCCTTCGCCGCCACCTGCTACTCCCTCCGATCCCGCATCCAAGGCGCGTGTCCCCTTAATGACATCACGATGCAGGGCATTGTTTTGAGCAATTCATGTTTGTTGATATCCAAACCCAACGGATGGATGTAAATACATGTATAAATGAATATCTAGGATTGAAAAGTACGGGATGCAAAGGTTCAGCTTGCTGCTACACAAGCGGCATCAAAGCCACGAAAAGCGGCATCAACATCAATGCGGCCGCGCTACCAACCAGCCTACCGCTGCCACTTCCGCCGTTCTCGCCACCACCACCTCCAGCTTCTCCAGAAGCACTGTCCCCCGCAGCATCACCACTTCCGCCCCCAGACCCCTCACTAGGTAGTCACGGCTCGAAAGTCTGCGGATTAGCAAACACATTATCCGGGTCAATAACCGCCTTGTACGCCCTCAGCCTCTCCGTCAGGTCGTCCCCGTAGTAAAGGTCGTGCGCCTCGTCCCTGCCCAGCGTGGGGTCAACATAGTTGATGTATCCCCCAAACTGCGTCTCCGGCATGGCGTCCGGCAGGACGGCGTTCAGCTCGTCGATGAAGGCTATCCCGCTCGGGGGGAACGGCGCGGAGGCATCGGCCGCGTACCCGTAGTGCTGGGCCACCCACACGGCGTCGCGGTGGGCGTAGGCGCCCCACTCGTCGCCCGAGCGCGCCGCGATCTGCGAGTCGCGCCCCCCGTGCAGGGAGATGATGGAGAACCACTCCACGGGCGGGCTCAGCCCCTCGTCGCTGCCGCGGGCGAACGCGAAGTACGCGGCCAGCCCGGAGTCGGGGACGAGCGCGGGGATCGTGAGCGACTTGGCGTAGAAGTTGTCGTGCTGGTCGTACCCGCGCTCGGGCGTCCCGAGGGAGCCGGCGCCGCCCAGGGCGGCGAGGCTGTCCAGCCACGAGTTCTCCGTCGCGCTCACGTCGGCGTCGGCGCCGAGCCCCGCCACCAGCGGCGGCCTGATCTCGGCGTCGAATTCGGAAAGAGAGCCGAGGTAGGTCCCGCCGATGGACATGCCGTGCCGGTCCATGTACATCTGGACGCCCAGGTTGCGGTCCACCGCCGGCGCGTCCCGCGTGAAGTTCTGGAGGTGCGCAAAGTAGGACGCCGCGGCGCCCGGGTCGGACGCGCCGGGCAGCCCGATGCCGAAGTTCACCACGGCGGGGGGGGCCTCCCGGGTCTGCATGTAGAACCGCGTCGCGACGCCGAAGCTCTCCGCCGCGCCGCGCATGCCCCAGAAGAGCTGGCTGTTCTCGGACGACGAGCAGTGCGCCGAGGTGCCGTTCGCGAGCACGACGTCGAGGCCGACGACGGCGTCCATGGCGAGGCCCCACGCGCGGGAGCTGAAGCCGAAGCCGCCGTGGGTGAAGTGCCCGCCCACGCCCACGCCGGGGCACGTGCCGTGGGACAGCGCGCGCGCGTTCCCGTCGCCGTGGATGCGCAGCGCGAGGTTGCCCAGCCTCAGCCCGCCGCCGACCTCGACGACGCCGGTCGACGGGTCCAGGTCCACGTCCTGGAAGTTCTCGAGCACGATCATCATGCTTCCGTCTTGCCCGCCGGTGGAGTAGGATGCGTAGCTGTGGCCTCCGGACTTGGCCTGCACGGGGACGGAGAACTGGGCCGCGCAGGACACGGCGTCTTCGACGTGCGCGACCGTCTCCGGCACGACTACCACGGCGGGCGTGTAGGGAAGGCGCACGTTGTAGGTCTCCGAGAGGGAGTCGAAGTCCGAAGATCCGGCCAGGTAGATGGGCACGTCCGCGGCGGAGAGGCAGTCCCCGAGGGTGTCTTCCCGCGGGACGCAGGGGTCGGAGGAGGTGGCGCGTTTTGCTCCTGCTACCCGTGCTGGTTGTGGGTGCGAGGAGCCTGCTGGCGCTGGAGACGAGACCGCGACGGATGCCAGCGAAGCGAGAGCAGCGATGGCGAGAGCCCGTTTGCGACGGCGGGCGTCGGTCTTGGTTGTTGCCATGGCGGATTTCGAGTTCCTGGAGTTTCCTTCCAATGGTATGTGTGAAGATGCGATGTTCTGCACTGGACAGGGCCTGTTGTATTGTAGCTCGGCGAAGATAGCAGGTAAGGCGACAGCGGTGACAGGTGAGGATGGACTACTGTACCTCTCGTCACCTTCGGCTCTGAATCGTGGGGTAGGCACGGTGACTCTTTTATATATAAAAACACCGGTTCGGGTTGGGGTCCATCAGCTGAGGCTGAGTTGCGGATGAAAATTTCCTCGGCCGTCCCAGGTTTCTCTTGCCGGCCCCTCCCATCTTGGTACACTAGTTGGTTGGCTGGTTGGTTGGCTCATGATGGGACCATCGGGGGGGCAAGGTGTGCCTGGGTAATACAAAGGCAAAGGATCATTTTCGCCTCTATTCTTTCTTGGCTGTTGGCTGCCGAGCAGGGGTTTCGTTCCGTGCCACGGTAGCGTCGTGCGGAGCTGCCAGCCAGTGAAATCGTCGAGGAACTCTACTGATCACCACTACCCGAGACTGGCTCAGCCCTGTCGAATGGCGGGAATGCGAAAGTTGGCAGCCGAGAAGGCAGGAATGAGAAAAAACACAGGGATGATGATGATAATAATAATAATAATAATAATAATAATGGAGCGTGGCAGATCGTATAAGCACTTGTGGAGTAAAGGCCAAGGTTCGCAAGTCCTGCAGCGTGCCGTGTGCGAAAGCATGTATTCGCTGAAAGTAATGTCCATTTTTAGAAATTTATTTCGACTGGCTAACGTACACGACGGAAACCTTGTGTTCCATGGTTCCCCAGGTTCCTGTTCAAATTTACAACCCTGTATGGCGGGCGTGGTACGATGCGACGGGATACCTATGCGGCCGGACGAGTTGCACATGTACGCGATGCCTCGGCGGCTTAAAGAGTGGATGGTTTTCAGGCGTTGGTTGTGGGAGAGACATTCCCCTGCATTGGCGATGAGGTCGCCAGATTCGATCAGCAGATGAAGGTAGCTGCGGCAGTGTTCAATGTTGGGTCACTGTGAAGCTGCGGGTGGCTCGGTGGAACCATCGGATGCGTATCCATCCACCATTGGGTGCGGAGAGAATGTATCCTACAGTATATCCCCGACTCGCCCATCAAGATCTTGGACTCAGCTGTCATGGAGGCTCAGGCTGTGGCTTAGGCGTGTGGCTGGAGCATCGCAGCTCGAGAAGGCAGCAGATTTGAACTCGCGCCGAAACAGTCAACCGTTTGCATTGAATCCGCCGCATTGTAGCTATTGTGCAATATATATATAGCCCTGTCGTAAATGTCATGACGCCCTTGGTGATATTCAGCAAGACTGTACGTCAAACTTTCATCAGTCACTTAACCCCTCCCCGGACTCCCCTTCTTGCTTCTACCATTATTTCCCTTCTGCCTGTCGTCTGGGGAGTGCGAGTGTTTGATTCCATCTTTTCCCATCCTCACAATAAGCGGAATCGTTTCGCCAGGCTTTAAAAAAGAAAAGAAGAAAAAGGTGTCAGAGCCAAGTTCGGAAACAGAGAACTATTTTACCTTTGCACACATTAGCAGGGCGCTCCGGGTTTGAGGTTCAAGTTTGGTTGGAAATAAGCACTTATTCGATATACCGGCGGAAGTATTCGCAACCACCCACGGACTTGCTTGCCAGGTTTCCAGGCATGTTGAGTGAAAAGAGACGCCACCCTAAATTTCTGTTTTTTTTTTTTTTTTTTCTTCTTCACTATGGAGCGTATCGGTCAAGTTTAGTATTCCCTAGTATCATCACCACCACCACAGCCAGAACTACTATTCCATGAAATAAATCATCGAAAAGTACCCCGACCGAGTAGTAGCAACACGGCAGCGTCATCTACCACCCAAGTCCCACAAGCGAGCCTTCATAAAAGGAAGAATTCCCCCATCATCCTCATCATGCCCCATGCCTCCATGCCTCCATGCCTCGTGCCCCATGCTTCACGCATGATCTGCCAACCAGCGCGCAGTCTCCCTCGCATAAATGTGCTCGCTCCCCAGGACTTCGGACTGCCCGTGCAGACACTCCTCCGCCAGGGAAACCGCCTCTTGCGTGCGCCCGAGGTCCAGAAGGGTTTTGGCGTGGTTGAACATGCGGCGGAGGGTGTCCGGGTGGGAGGGGCCCAGGGCTCGTCGCGATTTCAGGAGGACTGAGTTTCCTAGGTCGTGGGATTCGTCGAGGAGGGGCCTATTACTATTATTGCTGCTGCTGCTGCTGCTGCTGCTGCTGCTGTTGTGTATGCTGCGATGCATTCTCCGCATGTCTCGGGGTCTGATTTCCACTAAATCATGCACGTGATGGTGGTGATGATGCACCGCCCGAAGCGTCACCGCGACCGTACCGAGCGCCTTTAGGGTCTCGGCGTGCTCGCTCCCGAGAACTCGCTCCTGCACGGCGAGGATGCTGCGTTGCAGCCTCAGCGCGTCGTCGAGGCGCCCGTGGGTGTTGCTGTACACGGTGGCGAGTGCGGAGGAGCCGTTGATGGTTACGGGGTGCTCGTCGCCGAAACGGGCCCGGAGGTTGGGGATTAGGTGCTGCAGTAGGAGCTCGGCTGCGGAGTACTTGTGCTCGAGGATGAGGTGGAAACATTCGTTTAGTTTTGCTACTAAGAAGGAGGTGGTGGTGTTTCGTGGACGGCACTGAAGAGGGCTGTTGCTGGTGTTGCTGGTGTTACCGACGCATTCTGATGATGATGGTGATGATGATGATGATGATTCTTCTAGTCCACCTGTTGTTGCTGCTCTTCTTCTCTTCTGGCTTTGGAGATTCACCTCGCCTTGCAGCCTGGCGGCTTTCGAGTGGTCGCCGTCCAGGAAGAGCAGTCTTGCCATCTGCTTCTGGAGTCTCAGCGCCATCTTGTGCGCGGGGCCGTAGATGGACTGGGACCTTTCGATGGCGGCAGAAAGCAAGTTCTTCGCATCCTTGTAGTTCCCTTGTTCCTGAAGCGACCAGGCGAGAGAAGAAACCGCCTCCAGAGACTCGAGGTCGGCGAGTCCGAGCTCGGTTTTCAAAGTGTCTGCTGCCTTGCGGAGGACTTTTTCGCCGTCAGCGAAGCGACCCTGCCGGTTCAGGAGCTTCCCGTACGCGCAGAATGCTCGCGCGGTCTGGAGGCTGTTGGCGCCGTGGTGGTGGCAGCTGCTGGAGACCCAGTGCTGGATCGTGGAGGACGCACGGCTGTATCGGCCCTGGCTCATGAAGAGGTGGCCCAGTTTTCGGAGGACGACAAAGGTTTCTCGGTGGCCACTGCCGTGAACGGATTCCATGGTTTGGAGCTGCTGCTGGAGGCGGGCTTCCTCGGCGGATCGATACGTGGGGTGTTGCAAGGGTACCGGGTCGTATGTTAATGACAGGGATGATAGAGGGATCGTGGCGGGGGAAGTGGTGGATAGTCGAGGACTTTGACCCGTGAAGTTGGTTTGGCTAAGGGCCAGGTCCATTGCGGAGTCCGCGAGGGGAGGAGCTGGGGATTGGGAAGCCATTGGGGCAGAATGCGATACAAGAGGTCGTGGTGACGGTGCAGGGGCGGTGGAGCTGGATGGGGATTGCGGCATCGTGCCCAAAGACGATGGGCAGTCATCGATACTCATGGGACTACCAGGCGGCTTTGGTGAATTCCCAGGAGTCCAACATTCAAGCTCGGAGGGTTGCTCTGGACAGAAGGAGCTAAATCAGCGTGGCAAACGCCAAGTTTCACGACCATTCATACCTATATTCTCTAGTACGTATAACTTGTCTCGAGGCACGCCATGCCTTCTCATCCACCTTTCAATATTTTCAGGCGTCACCGTCACTCCGCGCAGGCGAAATTGCAGATCATCCTTATCAGGCTCGTTGATTTTTCGATCTAGATACTTGTGCACGATGAACTGCATCTCCATTTCCTTCACATTTCTCCCAAGGCCGCACCTCGAGTACATGGTTTTGAGCTGGCGAAGACTAGAAGGGCATATGATATTAGCCGTGATTGCGGAAAAGTCTCATGTGGGATGTATTGCATGTCGACGAGGAGGTACTTACGTGGGATCAATATCAAATTCCTTTGTAATTTGAGCGTGGACCTGTGGCAGCGTGAGGTTCAACGTCTTGTGAAGCTGGATGACCCGGGACTTTATCGGCTCCCAGTCCTTCATTCTCAAGGTGGGTGCCTTTGGCTTTCTCGGTTTCGAAGCTTGTGATGGTGTTGCTGCAGTTTCTCCATGATGAGCTGTGCCCGAGCCTTGTTCTGTGCGTGGTTGAGTAGGCGGGATCTCGGTATCATCCGGAGGCAGCCAGTCGCTGAAAGTAGTCTGCAGGTGTACATTGGTTCCTGGGGGTTGAAGCAGCGAGTTGTAGAGCTCGTCGCAATCAGAAAACGACTCTTGAGAATTCAGGGCCGGGTCGATATTCGTGTCCTGGATAGGAAAAGGAGGGTCCATGGCTCAAAGGTCACGGCTAATAGCCGCAGGTAGTTCGGAGGGCCGGGCTTTGGGAAAGCCATCAGAAGAAACTATCTTGCCTCTGCGAAGGAGCGGACGGAATGGCGACTTATTTTGCCCATGATGTCGTGTGATACATCCGTGATCTATGTCGGTGAGAAAAATTTGCCGTCCAACAGCTTCACATGCAAAAGTACAATCCATGGTTTTCAAGGGCGGTCCGGATGGGTGTGCTCACCGCAAAACCACACTGCATCCGTGTCCTTTTTTCGCAACATGCAAGTGATTTGCTTGCCAAAAAAAAAAAAACTCCCCAACGCGGTGCGGCGAGTACGGCGCATCACAGGATATGCTGCCCATTACAACTACTGCAGGCGCTGCCGTTGCCGTTGGCAATAATCGCTCCGGGTGGTAGGAGTTGCGGCCGCTGTGCTATGTATGTGGTAGTTACAGTGGTAGTTACAGTGGGTGGTAGGCGCTATAATTTGTGTTGGGGCCGACGTCGGGGCCGCTCCGGGCTCAATTTTCAATGTCAACCACTACACCGCCCCGAGACGGTCAACCGCGCGGCCAATCATACTGTACATAGTACATATCCGTTGCGTTGGGCCTGCATGAAGTTCAGTGCTATACTCGGACTTCAAGTTCTCAGGCAGCTCGAAAACTCCAGGTCACTGGTTTGGTTTCATGGGCTGACGTTTTTCCGAGCCGTTGAATTTAACGGGAGCCTCAGTCAGTGCGCCCCAGGGCTGACAGTTCTCTACATTCAGACACCCAACAATCAACCCACTCTAAAATTATTAGCAAGCTATCACAGAATATAAAATGTAAAACTATTCTTTTGTCTTCACTCGACCCTCATCAAGAAGGGACCGTTAGGTTGGATATCACATGCGGAAACCTCATGATCTGGCACGAGCACAACAGCTCTTCCGAGTCAGAGTAGTCCGTAAACATATAGTGCCAGGGTCCTTAAAACCTGAATGGAGGCTGATATTGGTATTTTCTTCTCTTTCGCATGAGTTATCACCACCCACCTCGACAGCAAGCTTTTGTCCGTAGCCCCCTACGTACATAGTAATGCAGAGCAGAGCGGGAAGTTCCGCGCCCAACAGCCGCAAATCGCAGAACCCCCCCCCCCCCCCGCCCCGCGTCCCGCGTCCCGCGTCCCGTCGGCAAAATGTGATTCACATGCAGCCTGAGCATTTATTCGCAGGCGCACTATCGGAGTCTGCATCCAGCTCCCCCGTCCCGGACATTCTTCATCAATTGTAACATTGCTGTGCTGCTGTGTGGACCTTGCAGTCGGCTGGATTAGTCCTCGACATCATTATAGTATTCTAATATCTCAATATAGGAAATCCTCCCGCTGGGTAGACTCCGCGTTGAGTCCGAATCCCTGCTCTTAACCCCCCTGTATCCAGACCCGAAGCTTGCGGCCTCCCGAAAGTCAGAGCATCATCCATGGCGCCAGACCCCGGGTGGAAAGAAAACAACAAAACCCTCAAGATCCTCCGGGCTGCCGAAAAGGGAGGGTATGGGGTTGTAGCACCAGTAGCGTGAGTATCAATAGTCTTCCTCATCCATCCCCCCCATACCCAGTCCCCGCTATCGCCATCACTAACCCTGTCTGCAGCTACAACATCGAAACCATCCTCGGCATAATTGCCGCCGCCGAGAAGAAACGAAGCCCGCTGATCCTCCTCTTCTTCCCCTGGGCCATCACCTTCAGCTCGGGGCTCCTCGTGCGCGCAGCTGCAGACGCCATATCCCGCGCCAGCGTGCCCATATCCATCCACCTCGACCACGCCCAAGACGAGTCCCTCATCCGCCGTGCCGCCGACAGCTTGCCCTTCGACTCCATCATGATCGACATGAGCCACCATGAAACTCATGAGAACCTCGCAAAGACCGCCGAGCTGGCGCGGTATTGTCACGACAGGCGCATAGCCACCGAGGCCGAACCGGGCAGGATCGAGGGTGGTGAGGACGGCGTTGCATGGACGGATGAATTGAGGGGTAGCTTGACAACCGAGGAGCAAGTTGAGGATTTCATCGCTACCGGAATCGATATGTTGGCCCCTGCCTTCGGAAACGTGCACGGGGAGTATGGACCAAAAGGACCAGAATTGGATTACGATCGGTACGTGCTTGCTCTCGAATCGACCTTGGATGCATGTCCACGAAACCGCCCGAAGATGCGCAGCTGACCGGGGATACAGCCTAGAGATGATCCGCGGAAAGGCGGCAGGTCGGGTCCACCTCGTCCTCCACGGAACCAACAGCTTCACCCAGGCCATCACTCGGAAATGCATAGCCGGGGGTATATCCAAGAACAACGTCAACAAACTAGTCCTCGACCGCTACTTGGCCCACGTCAGGACAAAGGCATCCACACTCCCCTTGACGACATTGATGGAAGAGGGAGTCGAGGAGTGCCAAAAGTTGGTCGAGTGGCAGATAGATGTCTGCCTGTCCGCAGGAAAAGCGTGAGAAAGCATCGGGTTCCAAAGCAATTATTCCGACTGTGAGGGTGGAAGGGAGATTTGGCCAATCCATAGGAGCTGGCCGGCACTGGTTGCATGCAGCCGCGAAACCACTTTTTCTCTGTAATCCCACACGGCGCTTTCCGGTCCTCACACGGGTGCTTGCTGTCCAAGTCAAAGAGGACTTTGTTGGTAATCGGTGTCGTGAACGCTCCATTCGGCCTGGAGGTCGTCTCTCCATGTCCCCATGGGCCAACCTGTCCTAGCCTCGCACTTCTCAATCATGCCGATGATGGCGCTCCGTTTAACTGGATTCTGGACACACAGTCCGGCTGTAATGAAGTCAGCAATGCCCCTGACAGATGCTTCTTCTACACTCACCTCCATACAGACACTGGGCCGACATTATCTGGCTGCCTTCTCCTGCCAGCTCCGTGGCAATGCCACAAATAGCATCGACGGCATCAGATAATATTTTCTGTTCCCAATATATTAGCACTTCACCCATCTAGCGTATATGACCGAGAACAAGGCCACGCACCTGGGTTCTCAGATATCCATTCAACCCCATTCCAGGCGGTCGATGCAGCGCAACGAGAATCCTCGCCCAGTTGTTCACCTGCACCGCGACTGCAAAGTGAGGTGGGTGAATCCACACAGACTGGAAAGGTGCATTTGGATCTCCCTTAGGACTAGGCAGGGGCCTGAAACCTTCACTGAGGAAGCTTTTCCACTGCTCGAGCAGCCCGAATAGTTCGTCGCCGGCCTTGGTCCTCTTCCTCATGACCTCCAAATCGTTCGGTGCCGTCCGCTCGAGGTGATGGCAGTCTGCCGCATAGTTGACAGCCTGGCTGAGCAGCCAGACACTCCTGCACGCCAACTCGTCCTGCGATAGGCCGTCGTAGGACTTGACGGGTTTCCAGAAACTAAAGCAACGTCGCTTTTCTCGGAATGCTGCCCATATGTCCTGGCGTAACCAGGCCCACCAAACTGCCTGCCGGAGTCCCCCAGAGCAGCCGTTCACGTCTTGCGAGCGCTGGATCCAGAAAACGCCTTTGAGATGCCGTTGCCAGTTGCCTCTGCTATCGGATTCCGAAAGCATCTCGTAGGTGCTGATCGTGAGCGCCGTGGCTAGGAGTTCTTGACTTCGCGCATAGCTGTTGAATGTGAGCGCTGTTTGTACATAATGCAGCGTTTCGTAGTAGTACTGTATTGCGTTATTGCCTTCGACCGAAGTGGACCCCTGGTTCGTCGTGAGCGCCATGTGTCGCGCGGATAGTGCAAGAATTGCTCGCATCAAGCCCCGGTTTCTCAGCTAGCCATCTGTTAGGATATCCAAGCTATCGCATTCTGGGGCAGCTCTGGCGGAGAAAACCTACCGCAAGCCGAACAGCGAAGGTGGAAAAGTGGCGATGCGGGTCAAACAGATCCAGCTCCTAGCCATTAGCTCTTTGTGTCCATGGTATGGTCTGAGGGAAGGTGAAGAATTGGGGCACTGTCACACACCCACGAGGCGCTCCTCTCTGCGAAATTCCTGAAGAGAGATGATTCATGGTCATCCAGTTCAATGTCTGTGTCCGATTGCCACCGTCTCGTTTCCAACGCATCCGCGAACCTGTTGGAATACCCTAGGTCACTTGGATTGCTTCCGCTTGCTGGATGGGCCTGTGGGTGCTGAGGACGAGATGCTGGGTTCGTGGACAGAGAGAAAGTACTGTCGGCCTGTGCAGCATCAGTAGCCAAGAGGTCGAGCCAGCGAGTCGAAGCCAAGTCCGCACTGATGGGTTCGGACGAAACGGTGGCGGAGAATGGGGTCGTTGCCGTGTCGCTGGCTAGGCCCATTGGCATCCCACCCGGCTGGAAGCTTGGTGGTCCCTGGGGCTGCGGAACCGTTGCCGATAGGGCAGGATCGACCGGGATGGCATCTGCTGGCGATCCACTAGGGCATGATGTAACCGACGACATGCCATCGGTGCTCCTTAGCTGCGGGAGCGGTGGCGGCGGCGGCGGACCGGCGGCTAGAATTGGCACCGTATGAGTCGTGGATGCAGACGGTCCCGATTCTGGAACTGCCGGTTGCTGCTTCGGCGTGGCATCTCCATACACACAATCTCGATTCGAGACCGAGCAGGGACCGCATATCGGCTCTGTCCAGCTGTCAACGGCTGTGTTCCGACGAGGAATGCAACTCGTGCTCCCGAAACCTAGTCTCACGGGCGTGGGTGGAACTTACGTCGTTCGTCGCATTTTTTGTGTCTCTTTCGACATGTCAGGCTGGATGGAGGATGGCGATTAGCGGCTGGAAAGGGGGAGGAAAGTAGAGAGGCGTATTCCCATATCTTACCATCCGGTCTTCGTCCGAAGCCCTCGACTCCGCGACTTCCTTTGGCGCTTCGGTTTCATGTCGCCAGAGCCACTCGCAATCGTGGCGCCATCCATCTTGGGGGCGTCCAAATGCGGCGTGTGCAAGATTGTAAGCCGCACGACTTTCAACCCTCAGCCCTACCCGTTGAGAAGCAGGTGTCGGGCTCGAGTCGCGGTCTCAGCCCAGCGCCGAGACCCGACTACTTACAAGTCTCTCGGCCGATCCTTTGGCGGGCGTGGGATTCACACCTCGACCTTGCATGCGGGCGAGATCTCAAGCTTTCGCGCAGTGTGGTTGAAAATCAAGGTGCTGGGCCCCCAGACTGCAAGACAACGGATGAAATGGAGCCTGCAGCTGAAGACATGTCAGGCTGGACTCGGGCTCGGTGTGCGCGCTTCGCGGCCATTTTAACTGCACAGTCCTTTATGCTGTGTGGGTGACGCCAGAGGGCAGAGTGGGTGTGTTGACAGCCATCTCCACTCACTCGCAAATCTTTATTTGTGGACGTGACGACCTGACAGTCACTAAGCTGCATGTCTTCATGTGGCAGAGCGGAAGGAGCAGCCGCTGAGTTCGGAAATACGCCGCGTCTCGGGGTCACCCAGCGTCTGGGAACTGTGCTCCGCTGGCGCGGACGCTGGCAAGAAGTAGTGCCGCGTCTCGGGGCGCCGGCCTGGGTGCCCTTAGCCGCAGTGGAGCTTGGTAGTCGGTGCCAAGCACATCGTGATTCTGAGACCAAGTCAGCAAATCTGCTTCCCCTCATCCGGTAAATTCCACTCTCGAAGGAAAGAGAGGTATATCGTGTGTCTGGGCCAAGGCTTCCTAACTCTTCCCCAACGGTGACTCAGCCATTGGCATGAGATATTTCCGCATCATTGATGTATCTCTGACGCTGCCAATCCAGCCCTTCCTCCGCTCAACTAGCGGGCCGGCCCGCGAATATGCTTGGATACTAGCCCCGGATGGGCCAATGGCCCTCGCCAGCAAGAGCACATCTTTCATCAACAGCCCCGAGAGGTCAATGTCGGTGGTCTGTTGTTTCAGCCGTCCACCAGTTCGGCTACGAATGGTGCGAAGTAGATGACCGTCTTTTTGTCGTCCGTGAAATACTCCTTGGTCATCGATTCCCGAAAATAGCACAGGGTGTTCAAGTTCGACCTGCTCCAGGTGTATGTACCCGAATACCTTAGCCAGAGTCTACTTAGCGGGGCCCTGCCGCAGTTCGATACTATACAAAACGGCCATTCGTATCGTTTTCCCCATTTGCTGACTGTTCGTCCTTTGTCTATCTTCCCCGAGCAGCCTTCTCATACTGCAGCCGAAGGAGTTCCATCCAGCAAGTCGTTCGCGCGCTTCGAGGTAGACAAGACATGGCCAAAATTGTTGAATTATCAGCACACCCCTGACTCTAGCTTCGTGGCTGATATTCTCGAGCTTGTTTTGTTTTCTTCCGGCTCCGTGACGCTTGAATCCATCTTGGCGGTGGGTGGGAGGGAGGCCTTTGTTTCATAGTCTTCATCCCAGTTCAATGGCCTCCCGCCATGGTTTTCATCCTAGCTCGTTCCATTCGTCTTGCGGCTCTGCCAGGGACCTCTTCCTTCCCCTCCGCAGTCGTGACTGATGTCGAGATCTTGTGGTCCGAATCGTGAAAGCCGCATTGGCGAGTGCTAGTAGGAGACTCTATAAGGTAGACCAGGATATGCGGGTGTTGCAAGACAGAAAGGTCGGTGAAATATTGAACGTGAGATCGGGATGGCAAAGAAAATGTAAATCGACGGCTCGGGTGGTGGGAAAAGCATATAATGTTGCAGGTGTAAGTTGGGAGAAAGAGTCCAATATGGAGCTGTGGTCGGTGAGCCGCTGACTAAAAACAAGATATACATGTATGAATAGTGTGCCACTATTGCTGTCTAACTAAGAAATGGCAAGCTTCAATCAACTGATTCTTCCTTCTCGGGATGTTGCTGGAAGCATTTGCCTGGTACGGGTAACTGGCCTAGAAATCGGCCACAGTGCCAGTATGGTAGAATAGCACGGTGTGTCGTTTACAGCAACTGGTTCGTTCTAGCCACATCGGTGCCGAACAAGGTGCAACTTTGGCACCGCTGTCGGAAAAAATGGTGTTAAATGTCAGGCTCTCTCTCGCCTTTCCGCTATCATAGACCCTCTCACGGTGTCCCTTGTGCTTCGGCCTGTGATGGAAAGCAGAGGAGCCTGTGCCGAGGAATCTACGGCTGAGAACTCCGTCTGATGTTTCCCCACAGAATAAAGGTGAAGTTTTGGAAGAATGGGACGACCGGAAGTCCTCAGGCAGACTCTCCCATATGCTGGGATTTTCGGACCCCAACTTTAAGCTTGAAATCTTAATACCACCTCTTGCAGAAAAGTCCCCGCCAAGCAGCCTCGAGCTTGCATGGACCTGGTCGGCTTTACTTGAGGGAATTTGCCATTGGTGGTTTCTAGCGAAAGAGGTGAAGGCTGAGCATGGGGATTGCATGTCGCTGCAGGTCGCACACCAGCACACACACACACACACACACCAAAGACGCCCAAGCCGCCATCGCCGCCACCAATCTGCGCAGCTGCCACCTATTGAACCAATATTATCCAGTCGTCGTGCAGAGACCGAGACATTGTTACTGGATGGAAGCACCAACTTCCCCACCTCTATCACCTACCGGCTGAGATATCGTGTCTACCCACACCCGAAATGTCATCCCAAGAGTTTGTGCCAAACACTGTGCCGCTGGGTTGAGGCACCGGAGCCCTGAGAAGGATGATATAGAGACAAAGGCTGTCGTCGCTTTTTTTTGCCCAGCCCAGCTCTGAGAGGAAACTCTCTTCCATCTACAGCATCTTTGGCATTCGACTAGTCCACCTTTGCCCGTTGTGAATAACGCCAAGCCTTTGATCTTGGCACAGAAGACTGCAGCCGTGTAGTTGAAAAACTTGTTTCTGTTCAGTGTTCGCAATGCGTTCGACTATCCTCGTGCCCTTTGCGGGGGTTTTCTTCGAGACGGCCTCGGCGGTCTTTGCCCTACGAGCCGAGGAGACTCCAGTCGGACGATTGTTGCAAGACGTCGTTGCCGCAGCTCCAGCACCGACAAGCCCTCCAAGGAGGTGGGTTCCTAATCTTCTTGAGCGAGAGATCAACAGCGACAAGACATGTGGATACTTTCATTCCTACGACGATCCAGGTAAGTATCGGCACATTGCCCTTATAGTGTGTATTGGGGGTATGTGAAAATGTTGACTAACATTTGCATGATACCTCAGACGAGGATAAATACCCAATAACTTGCGCCAGATCTGACTCTATCTGTACCGTCTCGGGTCAAATGCGCAATTGCTGCGATCCGGACTTCAACTGCGATGCCGTCTTCCCCACTTCTTGCCTCGACTCTACGGCGTGCCCCTATCTGACCACTCTTTGGCCAACGGGAACTATGTGTTGCGAGGATACCGACTACCCATACTGCCAGACGAATCTTTGGAGCACCACTGAGAACGATGTATACACTTTCTTCGCCTGCCATCGGAGTACTACCAGTCGATTTGCAATTCTAGAAGCGTATTCGGATGGATCCGAGAGCTCAACACCGTCCACGACCACGGACACGCCAACGACATCATCGACTCCCTCAATAACGAGCTCGACGACGGTGACGACGACGACTCCAACACCCACCGAGACTGCTGACGGCGGCGGAGGATCCAATACCGGCGCTATTGTGGGCGGTGTGGTGGGTGGAGTGGCTGTCATCGGCCTCGCTGGCTTGGGAATTTTCTTCATCCTCAAGAAAAAGAATAAGGACAACAATGAACCCCCCCCAGGCCAAGGATATCCACAGCAGCCATCTCATAACCTTCCGTATGCGCCGCAGCCGCAGCAGTCTGGCATGATGCCTCAGCAGGCGGGAATGGCGCAACCGTACGACCCAAGGCAGTCGTACTTTAGCGCTCAGACGTCGCCTGGAGGATACCAGGAATCGAAAATGAGCCCGGCGGGTCCTTATAGAAACATGAGCCCGCCTGCTGGGGACATCAGTCACCAACCCCAGCCGTATGCATCGGTTTCACCAGATAAGCAGTTTGGAAATTCTGGGCAGGTGAGGGAGGTGGGCGCGCCGAAAAACAGCAACGCTCTTGAGATGGGTTGAAGATCGAGCCTTCAATCAAAAGTGAGCAATGCTAGGTGGTATAGGAAGTTGGGGGTTGAGAGCCTGTTTCATGATGAGAGTGTTGATTGTGATGTCATTTCTTTGCAAGCTGCTGAAGTTTGAATATGAAACGAATAGCATCTGCGAGGATGGGTATTAGGGCACAAGGCAGACAATATCATTTTGGAACAAATTCGGCTAGAAGAATTCCAGTTGTGTGGTAGGGGCGAATTCCTTTTTTGAGACCGATAGTGTCACTTTCCTTAAAATGAACTCTTGGGTGGGCAAAAAGCCACCGGCCGCGTATTTAGTAATTGATATTAATCGACGAAAACACGCCGCGTCATAACTACCACATTAACGATGTAACCGATCGGGCGACCATACGAGTTAAACGCACATCTGATCAATGTTGATAGAGGAAATAGAAACTGTACAGTCTCCATTGGTGACAAGAAGTACCAAGTAATGATTGCCTCTCAATGCAGGAATTATCGTTTCTGACCATGACGGACCATGAATCCACCGACCTTCCAATCTAATCATCACAATTATGTACTTGAGAATTCATACATCTATCTTATGTCGCCTGTCCCCATCAGCAAGTCAGTGTCTCATCCGCTGTCTCCGACATCTGGTTCCAGACATAGCGCGTCATCAGCGAGTCCTCCGGACGTCGGACAGGAATGTCAACCTAATCGTCCTTGTCTGCGTTCAGAATGTCCCCGCCAAAGATGCAGAACGTGGCGTCCAGCCACCAAATAAACTTCCAGTACAAGCTGGCGCGGTTCCAGTCAAAGTCGCCCGTGTCCGTCCTCGGCACCTCATTTCCGATCATGTTACCTGTGAACCACTTGACGAAGGGGATGTGGTTGAGCATCCTCTGTGCGTAGCTCTGCTGGGGCATGAGGGCTTGCTCGGCGGGTAGAAGTTGCACGCGCCTAGCGGTGGGTATCTTCCTGCTCCGTGCTGCTGCCTCGGGCGGGGCTTTACCGGCAATGCTAATTCCGCCGTTTGGCTCCGCTGCTAGTCCGCTGTTATTGGCACCTCCGGTCACCGTCGCCGTGGTGGCTGTCGCCGAGTCGCTGGTTGCGGTCGCACTATCGGCCGTGACACTTCCCCAGTCGGGCATGCCGTTATTCATCCTGATATTCCTGGTGGCAAAGCTTCCTCCTCGAGATCCTGAACGGTGATGACCTAATGCAACACCCCAGCCGTCATCTCGTTCGTCGGGTTGCGCCTCGTCCCTAACTGGCGGCATCCCTCGGTAAGGCTCGGCGTGGACAGAATGACCGAGGATGCGCTGCGGGCTGGCGTAGATGGCCTTGTCGGCCGCTTGCGCACTCTCGAATGTGACCTTGACCCAATGCTCTCCGCCGTCTGCGCGGTTGACCTTGGATCTTTCTTCGGCAGTGAGGTCCCTCCTGTTTGTTAGTGCCGGGTCGCGCAGATCTGACTTGTAGCGCCTCATCTCTGCTGGTGGCTCACGTGGGTAGTCTTCGCAAATCCTGCCGGCGAGAGATTCGTAATGGGAAATTGCGGCATATTGCTGGTTCGTGTTCTTGTGGCCTCGGAGTATTATCTCTGTTGGCATGTTGACGACTCTCGATTGCGTGGGCGCTGAGGAAGATGAGGACTCTTCACGACCGAGGGACTGGGAGCCAACACGCATTGACTGCTTGCGTTGGTTGGCGCCGGAGGAAGTGGCGACAGTGGTAATAGGGGCTGTGGTAGCGTGCGTCTGCTTCCATTCTCCCCATATTTTGTCGGCCGCTGCTATTGAGGGATCATCGCGAATTCCTCGGGCTGGAGTTCCGGTTTTCGATCGCGAGCGGCGTGTGGACTTTCCGAAGGAGCCTTTCTCTTGGGCTCCTCGACGGCCTCGCGCTGTGGCAGGAAGGCCATCTTGCCTGTAGCTGTGTTAGATATTAAGAGCCTCAATGGCGATGACTTGTCGTTGTATGAAGGACTAGGGCCGACGAAGATGGAGAAACGCACTGCGGAAATACTAGAGCATATGGCCGTGTCACGCCGTCTTCTCCAACGTAAAGTTCGTCATCAGGAACGTTATGCAGGATCAGAGGCGCCATGATTGAAGATGAAATGAGTATCAAGTAGATGCCAAGAGATGGAAGTGGAGGAATGGGGTTGCTGATGAGGCCTGGGAAAAGTCGCAAAAAGAAGTTGAATTGGCACTTTGTTGCCTTCACCAGCTTCAACTTTTTTTCCAAACGGCGTTGCTTTCCCGCAACCCAGCAACGGGAACACCAAAAGCCGACGCGGAAGCACGGGACTCTGAGAGAGGCTTATCTAATCCTGTCCTTTATCTTGCTTATCGATAATAGGTAGCCTACCTCCACAGCTACTTTATATGCATATCTCAGTTTTATGATTAACCTTATTATTCACACGAAGGAATCCTTATACTGGCCATAGTGAATCATACCCAGCGGGCTCCACCCGGCAGATGAGACGTCAGAGGAACTCGAAGCTTTTCAGAGCCGCAAGAACCCGGCAGCGAAGCTCTCTACTAGCTCGATTTAGACTTCTGTCGTTCATTCCACACCACTCTGCCCTATCCTCATTGCTTATCATAGCTCCGCTTCACACTGTCTCCGTTGGTATATCTGAACTTTGAACCTTTCACCCTCCCGTCCTTCTAGGTCTCCATCACAGAATCGCCTCCACAATAACGCACTGGAAACGCCAGTCGAACACAAACCAAAAAACCATCGGCATCATGTTCATGGTAAGTCCCGGATACATGTAGCATTCATTCTCAAGCCTATCTTTTGGGTCGGTTTACCGCCAAACAACTTACCCTCCACCTATTCATACAATTATGAAGCGGAATAAACCCACTCAAACACACAAACGGCTTTTAAACTAATTCACCCCTCTCCCCCGCCCCACGGCAGCGAAAAACCCTAGACGTAGTGACCCTCTTCCACAAGGCCACGTCCCCAGGTTCTCTCAAGGTGCTCGCCACGCTGAAAGACGCAGCAGCGAAGGCCACCGCGAATACGGGAGTAAGAGACCAGTTCAAGCTTGACGTCACCGAGAGCCCGCCGACGCTGGACCAGCTGCAATGTATTATTGAATACATGAAGCAGCCGAAGCCCGAGTCGGCCGTTATTCGCGGCGCGAACAATACAGAGGAGGCGTTTAAGAAGTTTAAGGAGACACCTAATTCGTTTCAGCGTCCTGTGGTGAGTTAAGTTATGCTAAGGGGGTTTTTTTTTTGTACTCTGGCGGTAGTGGTGGTAAAGTATCCATGAGGAGAGGCTTAAGTCTGTGAGGGGAGGGTTGGGGATCAAGGGCGAAGCAGGGACTTTAAATAAGCTTCAATGCTAACATTTCGGATAGGTTGTCGATTGGACTGGCGGGAGAGCGATTGCCAGCGAGGACGAATCCGAGATTCTCAAGATGCTGGCCGCGTCGAAGAAGCAATGAGGGATGTAATTTTTAACCCGCCTTCGTCACCCTTATCACCTTCGCTGCGTATGAGGATCTTAAGATTTTCCTACTTCCCAACCAACCTCAATCTCCTCTTTTCTTAACTGGGAAATGATAGCACCCATGATATTATCGTGGTGGAATATCACCTATGTACATTGGCCTATAGAGATTATTTGCTTCATGCTCTCCACCTACCTACCTAACAAAACTGTAGACGTGTAGAGGATCTGTATCATAGAAAAAAATGAAGCATTCTAGACTGTTTACAAAACCCAGGAAAAAAGATTAGAGTATTAGTAGGCTTTCCACTATGATTTTATTACGTGGCGTCCACGTGCCGTGCCGAGCTCAGGCTGGGACTGCTGTCGAGACACCGTGCAAGAAAGCCGCAACAACGCCGAGAGACGATATGGCCCCATTTCACGCGCTGCCGTATCGGCTAACGAAGCCCCGCAAATTCTAGCCACCTAGTCCTAAGAATGATAGCAGAGATGGCTTTCCAATGCCGAAAGACTCCGTCATTCGAGTCTTGTTTTGATACCTATGCACATGAAATCAGAATAACAGATATCAATCGCATTCCATCAGCATATTTGTCTGATATTAGATAGGTTATTTGATTTTTTTTTCATTCAACGAAGCAACAAGGACCTTCCGCTACCAGCTCATCTGACACCTGTATATATACTTGTTTCTATATATATATATATATTCGTACTTACAAAGCTACCACCGCGATGTTTCGCCGGCAATTCTCTCTTCCTACATCTTCAAGGAACCCCATAGGCTAAGAGACCTCTTCAAGCGGTCCCTCAACAAGCGGTCCGGACTTCTGGAGTCTGGACCATCTGGCAGAGCGACTACAAGGATCTGGAGAACGAAAGCTTGAAGCAAGCCTGTCTCGAGATAATACGAGGCCCTTCTCTTCAACGGTGGCGAAACCTTCGGCAACTCTGTTCGTCCCCCCCCCCCCTCCTGGAAGAACAGCCCAGTTCTGCCACCCTAACACTCTCGCCGCGTGCAACGAACTTCAGAAAGCCGGCGTAGATTTGGTGAAGGCTAGGTTTTGCTCTTAAGTTAGGGAGTGTCGGTGTAGCTGTTTTCCTGATCCTAAGCCTAGGGCTCGGTATTAGAGGAAGTAGAAGGGGAAGGGAAAGATGAGTGCCGCTACTAGTGCTGGTCGATGTTTTTCTCATTTGATCCAGTCTAACATTCATTATACCATCCATCATTTCTTTTCTCTTAATTCCATTTCATGATTAATTGGTACTTAGGTACTAAGAATCGCGGCTTCTTTTTCATCGTCGACACCCACAGGACCATTTAGGAACTTTTGACGCGCTGGTAATTTAATTCATAAAAGAATTTTTATTTGGGATCTGGTATATGCAGACGTACTTTTTGCTTTATTCAATTTCTGTTTCTTCAATCAGTACCGTTTGGTAGCACCTACATAATATTCAACGCTGAGGGACTGAAACTACAGATGTCCTCCTGATCCACGTCTTTGCAGATAGACAGCATGCCCGTAAACACTAATCGCTAAGTTCTAATGTGCTCCTTGAAAATTGACCAATCATGTCCTTGCTAACCTTGCTAGTAACCTACTGCACCGAGCTCGATTCTCCTTCGCCCAAGGGTCGTTGCCCGTAAACTCCCTAGTTGGGCGATCTACCAAATCCCAACCCCTCGACAGCCAGTCCACATCAGGAACTGCTATGTGCCACAGTTGATAAACCTCACAAAGATTGGTGAATACGTCGTATAGCTCGTGAAGCACGCTTCTCAGCGACCACCTTTCTGTTTCCCTCGTCTCATGACCCAACGCGGTCCTGTAAGACTGGAGTCTGCCTCGACCACCACCCACTTTTCCCTCATCATGGCCAACGTGGCTGTCCTTGGGATGGCTTGGGGCATGCGGCCCGGTGTATCCACGTGGAGGTCCACCACCAGTCCATCCTATCCTCAACGCACGGCAGCTTACTTCGAAAACCATCATCACCACCCATCTCAGATCTCTGGGTATGAGATTGTGGTTCTGTGTGCTGCATGCCCATAATCGCGCGTTAAGCATGACCGAATCGGCTGTCCCGGGTGATTCTTCAGGCAGTAACCTCCGGAGCGGACAGAAGTACGACATTAGCTTTAGCTCTGATGCTGCTGGCATGTGCATGTAGTGGCCGTGGGGATTACGATACGACAGGAGATGCATCCCTGCCATATGCGGGTGATGTATGAGCTTCTCCGATAGGCTCGAATAGGTAACATCGTGTCTCGGAATGTATGCTAATATTGCCTGGGCATTTTGATGTGGGCTGGGAGCGATGGGAACCGGAACAAGGGGGCTGCCCAGGAGTTGTTCGTTTTCCACCCTTGGGTTAAGTGGAACTCTCTCGGCTGGCGAATGTTGGGACCGTGACTCATTCTGATGGGTGGGTTGATCCGGCTGATGGCGGTTTCGAATGTATTCATTATCTTCTGGTGTCTCGGTGTGGTGTGTTCTAGAGCCATCTACTATTATAACAGAGTGAAACTGCTGGGAGCCACGTCCTAGAGGGCCTTCTGCAGCGGAAACGCTTGAGTTGGGAGAGCCGTCAGGCCCAGAAGAAATCAGGTCACTCGACGTTGATGATGACAAATTCAGGCTTCGGAGTCTACGGCGAGACCCAGGGGTAAGATCCCCACTACTGTTAGTTCGGATCGGCGAAGGGTCGCTTTGTCTTCTTGGCCGCCACCGATCAGGTGACGACGAATGTTCGGGAGAGCTATTGGATAGGTCTGCGAGGTTAAGTTCGTCAAGTGCATCGTCGAGATCGGGCATCGGGAATCTACGAGGAAGAGGCTCGTTTGCTGGGGTCACGTATTCCAGGCCATGACGCTCCTGGGCTTGAATGCGGGCGATGGGCGATAATGAACTTGACGAGGGCGTTGATGGTGATGGAAACACTGGTGCACGTAACAATCCCGATCTATAGAAAGCTTCGGGAGTGTCACCCTCTCGGTGAGGGGGTCCGTATGGTGGTGTACCTGAGGATGACGAGTAGAAGAACGGGCTGCCGGTGGGGTGGTGGTGTAGGCGACCCTGAGGCGACTCACGGCGAATTCGAGACATCGGGTCTCTCGAGTTGAACTGCGGGGACGAAGGAGCATCAAGACCATACATATTCCCAGTGTACACGCATCGTCCCGGATATTGGCCTACTATCTACATAGATCTCTGATCCTCCTCGATCATGGGGTGAGTATCGATGTGGCCGGCGTAATAACATATAGCACACTCGCCGCAGTGGGGTTGGACGAGACCGCCTTGCTTGTGGCGAATGCAGTGGTAGCGGTCGTGGATACCACAGTAGTAGTAGGCGAGGCTAGGAAATGAGAGCGAGCCATGGGTAACGGCTACAGGCATCACGCCGCTGTAGTCGCCACGCTTGTGCAGCTGGAAACAACCTGCATAGCATTCTCGCAGTCGCTGGTTGCGGATGGCGGATTCCGGGGTCGTCGGGTTGATCCGGTTTGCTAGATGTGCCATCGATTGAAGGGGCCCACAAGAAAGGAAACATGGAGCTGATCCGCCTAGAAAAAAAGATGAAAAGTAATGTGTACTTGCTGATGGTGAAGCAATCAATATTATAAGCGAGCGTATTGGGTCAGAACGTCAAGTGAAAAACAAATAGGCTACATGGGCCTCAAAACAATGGGCGTATGGGTGTATAGCGACTGTACTCCACTTGTGGTTCAGAACGGTATGGTTAATCATGCGATGTGGGAGAAGTTGGAGTTCTGGAGAATAGTGTGCATTAGTTGTGATTGAAAAGTTATCTGAGACCTGCGGCATATTGTGAATCCCGAAATCAAAGACTGCATGATAGCCTCCTGATATGAACCAAGAGAAAGAACAGCCTATACGTAGAGGCAATCCCGCAGGACATAACACGGAAGGAGCTAGAGTAGAGCCTTCCCATCAATAGACTTTCATACAGGGCAGGCACGAATGTCTTCCAGGGAGGGTTCAGAAGCGGCAAGAACTCGGAAATGGTCACTATGAACTTTCAGAAGGGGGTGCGGACTTTGTAGGAAAATCATGAAATGGGCAATTATCCCGAGGAGAAATGTGGTTCATACTTCATTAAAGACGATAGCGACACTAGTTTACCCGATGTCCTCTGTATGCAAAGGTTTTCACTCGTACCCAAACCCTCAGTTTTTGCTCGCAGAATTTCGAAGCCCAGAATTTCGAAGCCCAGAAAATCCATCGCCCTGTGGCCTGTACAAGTCCCGGATCCAAAAAAACCAGTCATACAATGAAACGCCCGATCAGCTCTCACCAGCAGCAAAAAGACTAACATACACGCCCCATCCAACGCCGGCGAGGGCACCAACCAAATTCCTCATCTCAACCGTCTTGACAAAGGCAAAGTTCACGATGCTTACGGCGGGCCACAGCTTCCATCCCGCAAATATGAGGGGCCAAAGCTTTTGCGACACCACCTCGAGGATGTCGTTCCAGTTGATGCGGGAGTAGTCGACTGCCTTGCCGCTCAGGAGGAAGGACAAACTTCCCTCAGGCTTGGCGTAGAAAGGGTCCGCGAAGCGGTGGGCCATGGCCTGCTGGATGGAGTAGGTGTAGAAGGCGAAGAGGAAGGTGTTGATGACGGCGCCAAGAGTCTGGTCCATCACAGTCTTGATGATGGTGTGCAAGACGCTGAGTTTGGGCTCCGGAGCAGGTGCGACGTCCTTCTCGCCTTCCTTTTTCTTGGGCTTGGGTTGCTCAGGGTAGGAGGGGAAGGTGTCTTCTAGGAACAGTTGCCTGCAGAAACGGGTTAGTACTGACATAGGAATAATCAAACATGGTAGCTCCAGGTCAAATTGAGCAGCTGCAATGAGCCCCTGAAGTGTATTTTAGGTAGCCGCATGGCGCTGCTATGATTGTATATCAAGCGGGATGGGGCAGGTAGGGTCCGGGTGCCGGCATCGGTGGTGGAGCCGGGCTTGGTGCATACAAACCCAGCCGGTGACAATGCTGGCCGAGGGTAGGAACCAACCCCAACAAGTACAAAATGCTTACCATGCAAAGTTGATGGGCGTATTCAAGCAAGCGAACACAAAAAACTGAAAGATTGGCACCCAGTCAATGGCAAATGGTCTCTGTACATGGTGTCAGTTCATCACCGGTGTAGTGGTAGCTTTGGAATTGCGGCTCATCATACGCTGTGTTTGTAGGATGCGAGGCCCTGGGCCATGAGGTTGGAGATTGCACTGAGAATAGCTGTCTGGAGAGTTGCTACCACCCACGAGGGGAGCATGCCAGGCTTTTCGGCCTCGGCAGCTGTTTTGGCGATTTTCTCCTGAGTTTCAGTTGTCATGGTGTAGACTCGTACTTATTCAATCCGGAGTGATACTAGGAGGGTTGAAGCCCTGCTATTGAGTATGGGCAAAACTCAAATAGAACGAGTAAAAAATAAGAAGAACAGGCCCGATTGGAATTGTGGAAAGCTCGAAGCGAAACAAAGAATGAAAGTCTACAACTTGAGAAGCGTGACAAGAAACAGAACTCGGTGCGTTGGCTTTTGGTCGCTCTCAATTGTTCACGTGGCAGCCAGTCGTCCAAATCTTGGCATAGATCCTGTTGCAGCACGGAGATGCGGCAGAAAGCGCCCAGAGGGGGGCCGGAGCAGAATAGCAGTGCTTGTATATTCGCTGCTGTAGTTGTGCTTGGGCAGCAACCCGGATATGCGGCGAGCTCAGCCGGTGTCGCGGCTAAATCAAGATTTCATCTGGCATTGACCCAGCGGGGTGGTAAGTGTGCTTTTGAATAAATTGTAAAATTATGGCTTTCCAGGGAGTGTGGGAGGAACTGAGCACCCTTGTGCGAGAGGCTAGATAAATCAGCGCAGCAGGATTTTATATAGCATGGATTCAGAGAATATCATAATATCTTCGCAATCAAATGACACATTTAACAATCTGCTAGGGTATACTACGATGTGAATTCCTACCATACCAATAGCAATTGGACAGTGGACAATAGTTTCCCCATACCTGTATATAATAAAAGGCATTGCTACTCTCTAAGAAATTTGGGGTTTAAAACATAAAATGTTACAATGCGCTGATGCTTGGCGAAATCAATGTCCGCGAGCAGGCAGAAAGAAACGAAGTGACCGGGTATAGATCAAAGCCGCTAACAAGCAGGATAAAAGCAACGATCGGCAACAAAACTTGGGCATATACTCCAAATCAGGTGGGCCGTCTGTCCGCCCATCCCATCAATGCATCCCTTCCAGAGACGAACTCCTGGACCCGTAGGTGCAACCACTAGTCGCCGTCACTGTGTCTCACAGTAGTCCATCTTTCTGAACTGCTCTGCTTCCCTTCTGACTGGCTATCGACGGCCGGACTGTGCTCTCCACCACCTTTTCCAGGAATACCTTCATCCCGCCATGGGTGGTCGTCCTCTTTATGACCCATGGAATAAGGCCTCGTGCCCAGCTTGTGGTCTATCACTTGAGGCGCAGATTCTTCGTGTCCAGACAGCAAAGGTCGGTCCTCTCGGTCGCGAGCTTCATCATGTTCCACAACCGGTGACGATTCTTGTCGAATAGGCTTGGTTTGTGACGAACTTCCGCTAGGCTCACCAAGACCTAATCCACCTTCTAAGGTGTCGTATGTCACATCCGTTGGCGCCTTTCGAATAGGCTGTGGGCTAAATGGTCTCCTGATGTGGTGGCTCCTCGTTTCGTCGAATAGGCTGTCATCATCATTCGAATGGCGGGCAAACGTCGGGTCTGAAAGTAGCGAATCGGTCCTGCCATGTCCTGCAGGTCGATTCAGGTTTCCGATCTTCTCGGGAGAGGCCGAGGCGCCCGCAAGTATGGACTTTGGAGGAAGTATGCTGAATAGACCTTCACCGCTGCCTACCACCCCTACCCCGGTGGTGACCACATCTTCCGCCGCAAAAAGATCTGTGCCCTGCTCGAGGACGTCTTCCAGTCCCCCTCCTGTCCAACCTTTCCTGGCCAGTGCTTCGAAAATCTCCACCTCAGCTCGTACCAGACTACAAGCTGCATCTGTAATTTTCATGCTGGTGTCCTGGCTCTCCCTCAACAGCGTCATGGAATGAGCGAACCCGAGTTGCGATAGGCCATCCAACTTCCCCGTAAGCTCGGTCAGATGATCCCTCAACTTTCGGACATCCCTCCTCTTGCCCTTCTGTAGCTTTGCGCCTTCCTTCTCCATCTTGCTAATCTCTTTGCTGGCATTCTTTACCGCCAGCTTGTAGCTATCACTCTCGGATGTTGTCGCATGCTTCCACTTGTCGAGGTCATGGAGTAGCGGGACTTCGAATGAGCGATAGACCGTCTCGGACAAGATCTGCTGGTGGTTGCTGATCAAGTGATGCAGGCCCGACGCGGAGAGGAGGGTATCTGCCGTCACGGTGCCCGAGGGAGAGGTTGTGAAGCTCGTGGTCATGCCGACGTTGACGGGGATGGTGCCCGTCCTCTCGGCGCGGGCTTCTTTTAACCTTGCGCATGACTCAAGGGCCGAGCCGAAGGAGGATGCGGCGGTGGATAGGGTGGCAAGAGCTTGTCGGTAGACCTTTGCGGACGATATGAGGTCCGAGTAAGCTTCTTGCGAGCGGGCGAGGTCTTGCTTCGTGAGATGAAGGTGCGGCGGAGGGGGAGGGGGAGGTGGAGGCAGGCTGAATCTTGTTATTGGATTGGCTGTTGATGCGTACGAGTACGTCGGACTTCCTGGTACCGGGGGAAGTTGTGATAGAGAAGGGGAATGCGATCTTTCCCCCGTGTTGCTAGCCATTTTGTAATGTTGGCCCGTGTCGCTTCCTGTATCGCCTGAAGCTCGTGATACCAACGACGATGGCTATAAAGCTTCGCTAGCTGGGCGTGCTTTTGTTTACTCTCAAAGGGGTAGGGTCGGGAAGCTTTCGACTTCTCAAAAAGAAGAGGGCACGTAGAAAAAGGACGTGTTCGAACCTGTCACCCACTTTCTGTGACGAGCATGCAGGGGTACCCTTTTTTCAGGCTGGAGCTTGTGTCGAGGCAGTGGTCAGGAAATATTCTTTTTAGGTGGCCCTTCGCCGGCTGCCAAAGGTGTTGCTTTCTGCTGTAGATGGGTGGTGCTTCGTATTAGCTGGGGTGTGAGGCGTGACGTCATACGGCGCGTACACCAACCATGAGCTGCAGAAAATGCACGCGCCAACGCTGCAGCTTGCATTACGCGCATGGACTCCCCATCAGAAGTAAGTATTGCATGCTGCAGTATATATAAATTTCACCGAGTTTCCGTCTTGGGACAATACCAATGGCTCAATGTCTACTAGTATTTTGACCGATCGCAGCATGCTTGTTTCCAACGATTTCCCCGACACATCGCAATAAGATATCCATGTGTTAGATAGCTGGAAACTGAAGAAATTGAAATATTAAAAGCCCAATTGATTTGACTGATTCTTACGTGATCGAGCTATGTTGGCTCTCAAGTAGGGAACTGCATATTGCAGCCTGGCGCAGGTGACGAGCAATCCGAAAAGGTGTGGCTGCAAGAGGCAACAGCAGCAAACAGTTTTTAGACAAAGCGCCTCAACCTGTTCAATCAGGCCGCCGCGGTGTGAAGTACTTAGATTTCATCGAAGTGTTGCGTGTTTGATTGATTTGATATTGTCCTTATGCCCACATTCTACTTTGTACACCGGTAATATTGTACAATGCATTCCGCTCTGGTCTGCCGAAATCACCATGCTCTGCTTTTTAAAAAGCGACTCGAGACAGATTATGTAGTGGTTAAACCATGTGGGGTTCAACAGTTGTGTCTGAGTTCCAAGTGTAGGGTCGAACGATGTTTAGCTCTTGGTGAGCATCCACATGAACACCAGCTGAACGACGTAAGAATAAAAGAAGAGGAACTGGGTTCGCTGGTTCCTCTTCGCCCGCGACTCGGTCGAGGTCTGCATAGGACCGCGGCTGTCTCCAGACGACTCGGGAAGCAACACATACTTCAGTGATCGCAGCTGTTGTAGGACAGTTAGCCATAGTCCTAGAGAGTCTAGGATAAGATTCAGAGGAATGCCTTACCAAGAAGAACGAGTTGGCATTGTACGTGACAAAGAACACAAGCCATCCGATCCACCCGCCGGTTCCCCTGCCGCCATTCACAATCTCGGCAACGGCAGTCGTAACTATGGCACCGACAAATTTGTATCCTGAGTATGCCACTAGCTCCAACAGCTGCGAGTTATTGGTAATGCCCAACAGATAACATCCAAGCTTCAAAACCAATATCTCGAGGGCGATGATTATCGACGCCGTCATGGCTGTGTTGCCGAGAAGATCCGGCTGAAATTGCCCGCGAATGCCGGCAATCATGGTCGACAGGAGGACATATGTGACTAGTGCCATGACAGGGATGTACATGTCAGGGCTGTTTATGTCGTCCCTCGGCGGGAGGTACCATCCTTCCTGTCCGTTGGGCCCCGTCGTCTGCTTGCGCGTCCAGGGTTTGTGCCTCCAGGGGAAGAGAACCAGAAATAGCTTGTTGATGACATATGAGTTGGACACTTGGAAATAGTGCTTGAGGGCAGATACACTGACGTATCGGTGCACGCTCTGCTCGATGAAGTCGTGTCCCTGTCGGAAGGCTGTTTGACCGAACTGGCTGGCCAGCTGAGCGGTCGGGTCGTTCATTAAATTTCCGTATTGTCCAAAAACATTTCCACTCGCACCTGGTTGTTGCTGCGGCTGGTATGGATTACCATAGCTTCCCTGCTGTTGTGGTTGTCCGGGTTGGGTGGACGAGGACAGAGGCGGGGGAGACCTCAATTGCGGAACAGTCGAGACATGCTGGGGAACGGGATGGTGGAGAGGTGGTGATTGCGCGTATGAAGGTCGCTGCATTGCGAGGGCGTCAGGTCTGTCGGGAGGCAAGGCCGCAAACGGGAAAAGGAAGCAGTTCGGTGGGCTGGACTGTCGCCGGCCGGGAATGTGGCTCGTGGGGTGGCTCGCGACAACAAGGTGAAGTGGAGGATGGTGTTGAATGTGCTGTGTGTGACCACAAAGTTGCTATAAAGAGGCGCTCGAGTTGCCAGGTGGAGCTTTGGCTGGAGCTTAAGTGCCCCGCTTAGCTGCATATTCCCCCCGATTCTAGCATATCGCTTCGCTTTAGGCAACAAAGTGAGTGGGTGACAAAAGTAAACGGCAAGTTTTATATGCTGATCCCGCTCAACAGGAACAGAAACTTTTCCCTCATTTTATCAACCAACCCGTCAGCTTGGCACCTTTGCAAGTGGAACCTACTCCCTCCATTCATCACCTTTTTTTTTCCTGGGGGTTTTGTTTTAATTTCTCCAATCTAGCAGCGATACAACGCCTTTTTATCACACAATCGCCTGCCCCTCACTGTTTATACATTCTACAAACTTGATCAATACTTTCCTGCAGCTTGCCTTTTTACCGAACAATTAACCACCATGCGCGTCGTTCTTGTGAGCGGTGGAGTTATCTCTGGCGTTGGCAAGGGTACGTTCATACGTAAACTAAAAGCATTCCCACTTCTTGGACTGCTTAGCATGCTAACTTAGGAACACTCTTTAGGCATTATCGGTATGCCATTTTACAGACCTCTTATGAATATCCTCTTTGCGTCAACTAACCAAAATTGGGTTGAAGCTAGCAGTGCTGGGCTTCTTCTCAAGACCCTGGGCCTTCGCGTTACGGTATGACAAAGTGTTCCCACTGCCTCTTCTCGATACCGTATATCATGGTAACATTGTAATCGCAAGGCACTCAAAATCGACCCGTACATCAACACAGATGCTGGACTTCTCAACCCACTAGAGTAAGCACTTCAAACGCTCCTCTAGCGGCAATACGAATAGCTAACGGCAATATCCAGACATGGAGAGTGCTATGTTCTGGCCGACGGAGGAGGTGAGTCAGGAATCTAGCCTCCCGAGACAGCGAGCTGACGACATTACAGAGACGGATCTAGATCTCGGCAACTATGAGCGGTAAGTTTCGAATTTCTCTTGGGTATATTTAAGGTTATTGCTGACGTTATTGTTAGATATCTCGGCATTCAGCTCAGCCAAGAGAGCAACATGACTACTGGCAAGATCTACAAGCTCGTTATTGTACGATACCCTCTCTAAAACGAGACCATGCTGCTGAAAATCAACGATAACTAACATCATTTTTCCGTTGCAGGAGAAGGAGCGCCGAGGTGACTACCTCGGAAAGACTGTCCAGGTCGTCCCGCATATCACAGATGCTATCCAGGAATGGATAGAGCGAGTAGCCAAGGTCCCTGTAGACGACACGGGCGAGGAGCCAGATGTGTGCATTGGTATGTTACACAGAATCAAATCCTAGGTCGAGAAAAAAACATTCTAACTTTTTTCTTTAGTTGAGTTGGTAGGTTCATTCTCTCACCATCTCTCCCTACGAAAACAAGTCGGGTCTAACCTTTTCGCTTATAGGGTGGCACAGTCGGGTATGTGTCTTCTGAAACCAGGAGTATTTCCCACGTAGAAATGATGGAGCTGACATACTTCTTAGCGATCTTGAATCCGGCCCATTCCTCGAAGCACTGGTGCAACTGAGGCATAGGCTCGGGAAGAACAACTTCTTGGGCATTGCCGTATCATACGTGCCCATAATAAATGGCGAGGAGAAGACAAAGCCAACGCAGCATGCCATTAGGCAAATGCGAAGCGCTGGTCTGATCCCCGATGTTGTAGGTGCCAAGGACAATCATGTCCTACCCCGGAGCAGCCGACTAATAGCTCTGCCAGATCGCCTGCCGCTGTGAGCGTTCCTTGGACGATGCAACCATCCAAAAGATTGCCAAGAGCTGCCAGGTTGAGTACGAACAAGTGATCGGTGTACGGAACATGGACACTATCTACCAAGTTCCCCTTCTCCTGGAAACCGAGGGCCTGCTCAAGCTTTTGCAACAGGGGCTTGCCCTCGAGAACCGTGCCACGTCGCCAGCTATGGTGAAGAAAGGACAGGCGCTATGGGATCTGTGGAGAAAGACGGTTATCCCTGAGCCGCACCTCGAGCCGCTCAATATTGTTCTGGTCGGGAAGTACGTGACTCTCGACGATGCCTATCTGAGCGTCCACAAGTCACTCGAACACTCGTCCATGCGATGCAGCCGTAGGCTGAATCTCACCTCGATCGATTCCGCACATCTCGAGCATGACATGCAGCAGAAGGATCCCACCAAGTACCACAACGCTTGGAAGGCCATTTGCGAAGCCCAAGGCGTCCTTGTTCCCGGCGGCTTTGGATCTAGGGGCATCGAAGGGATGGTCGAAGTTACCAAGTGGGCCCGACAGCGAAAAGTCCCATTCCTGGGGATCTGTCTGGGGATGCAGGTGGCCGTCATGGAATATGCCCGCAACGAGCTGGGCTACAAGAATGCCACATCCGAGGAAATGCAAGAAGACGCAGAGCACTGCGTTATCATTTTCATGCCAGAGGGATCCAAAGAGTAAGTCACCCCCATATCCTAGCGATAGCGACCGGGAAGCACTAACACATTTATTCTAGACAGATGGGTGGCACAATGAGACTGGGCACTCGAACATCCCACTTCAAGCCCAACACGGAGTGGAGCAAGCTGAGGGCTATGTACGGCGGTGCTGATGTAGTCGAGGAGCGCCATCGTCACCGCTACGAGGTGAACCCAAAATACATCGAGGAACTCGAGAAAGCTGGTCTTTCTCTGACCTCCCTCGACAACCTCGGTGTCCGAGTCGAGTCCGTAGAGCTGAAGGATCACCCCTTCTTTGTTGGGTAAGTGTCTAAAACACAGCTGCTTGTGATTCACGGTTAAGATATGGCTAACTTTGCCAACAGAGTCCAAGCACACCCCGAGTTCACCAGCAAGGTGCTTGACCCGTCCCCCGTATATCTCGGCTTTGTGGCCGCCAGCGCCGGATGCCTCGATCAAATGATGGAAGTAGCACGACAAAAAAAGGAAGCGCTGGCCAATGGCACTGAGACGGCTTCGCATTTCTAAGGACGCTTCTAAGCTAAGGCCTTCTCTAATTTATAGGTCGCCTGGAATAATATAGAACAATAGACACGAACTAAGCACGGTATATGGACTCCTCGCGGAATTAGGCTCTTTTATGATTTTGGCTTGTATCCATCAAATTCCTGACCCTTTGTCTCGTGTTGCCTCTAGTGGTTATTCCCCTGATGATTGCAGTGGTGGTTCAAATTTCCAGTAATAGTTCCCGAGGTGTTTATAGTGACGCATCCATCTCCTGCCGCAGGAGTAGACAAAAAAAGAAGAAGAAAAAAGGAAGAATTGTTACTGAAGGGGAGCCCTATATTTTCGTTTCCCACCTAGGTAACTAGCTGTATTAAGATGCTAATGGCTTAAAGTCAATAAAGAATTCAATACCTCAACTTCCAAGACTGTTTGCGTTGAAGTTAGTACAACAATTAAAGAAATACTCCATGATAATAGAGCAAAAAGGACAAGGAATGATCTAATAGCATCAGCAATTTGACTGTCAACAATGTTTTCAAGTGCACTTAGAAAGTAATTGCTCCTTGACAGAGAGCTTGCTAGCATTTAATGCATGAGGCAGGTTCCTGGTGTATACGCTACATTCATGTGATGGTGCTCGTGCAAAAATGACTGCGCGGATGCTGGCACCAGTGAAGTCGGTGCTTCGGCATCTCAGTGCCTCATTTTACCGAGCGGTTGCTTAATCATCGAAATGATGATACCCTTGCAACTAGGACCCCGGCCTGATAAGATTCGGATGTACCCGTCGGCGGCGCCGTTAATGCCGGAACACTCCACCTCAATCCAATTGCCAGGCAGACAATTCCAACCAACTTTGCTCTCATTACAATTGACAATCATTTTTCCCTCGTTCTACTAATCTCTCCTATTGAACCTCAAGGCGGTTACACTCCGTATTTCCGACACCCTTCTCCAGTAACAGCGTCCCTTGGAATATCCGCCTAGACACAATGTTGGACACAGTCGAAATCATCACAGAGGGGGGGGTGGTCCTCTGGTCGCGCAAAAATGGCGAGGCTTCTGATTTCGTGATCAACAGCTTTATCAACGACACATTCTTGCGCGAAACAGTGCCGTCGTACTCCGAGTCGGCCGCCGACAATGCCCCAGTATCGGTTGGCAGGCACACGCTTCGTTTTACCCACGTCAGGGGATTCGGCCTGATCTTCGTTGCCGTCTACAAGTCGCTCCTGCACCTATCATGGATCGACAAGTTTCTCGACAACATTACCGCCCTCTTCGTCAGCCTATATGGAGACCAAGTGAAGAAACCGAACGACACGTACGTGAGATGCAAGGGGTTCGATAAGATGTTCGACCAGCAGCTGCGGGACATGGAGGCCGAGAATAAGACCATGGGCAACCACGAGCCCCGATTTACGGAAGCAGAGTACCCCCCTGAGGACAGCACGCTGTCGGGGAACCTTGGGGAGCCCCCTCTGCCCGGCGTCAATCCCCCTAACAAGAAACTAGTCGGTACGGAACACACGTCTACGGAAACATCACCCATTGCTACTCCCAACACGTCTCGACCCTCATCCTCCGGGGGTCTCCTCGAGCCACCCATGCCGGCCGCCGTCGAAAAGCTTTCTCGTCGTGCCCGCAAGAAGCTCAACCAAGCCGCCTCCTCTGAGGCCGTCTCTAGCGGCGACGAAGCGCCCTTGCGCAAGCGTAAGGGCGCAACCAGCAAGAAACAGGGAAAGAAAGGAAGAAGGTGGGAGAATGGAATACCGATTGAAGACGATGGCGACGATAGTAGCGCCAAGCTCGACTACTCGGACAACCCGAGTGATGCAGAGACCAAGGCCCACTTGAATGCTGCGCTGGAGGGACTCGATGCTTCCCAGATGGGAGCCAGAAACACGGATGGACGCTTTGCGCTAAAGGAGCTGGACGACGAAGACTCTGTCCGCAACCAGGCAAACTCGATCCTCAAGGAAGCCAAGGAGAAGAAGGCAGCTAAGGAGGCCAAGGAAGTCGAGAGCCAAGCCGCGGCCACCAGCGGCCTTCTCGGGGCTGGTATGAACTACTTTGGAGGAATGTTTAAGAACGTCGTCGGAGGCAAGGAGCTCACTAAGGACGACTTGAGTAAGGCCATGAAGAGCATGGAGGACCACCTTCTCAAGAAGAACGTTGCTCGTGAAGCTGCCGTCCGGGTCTGCGATGCGGTTAAGAAGGACCTTGTGGGAACCAAAACGGCAACGTTCGAGGGTGTCAATGCCAAGATCCGCACGTCGATGGAACAGGTCCTTCGCAAGATGCTAACACCGACCGACTCGCTTGATCTTCTCCGAGAGATCGACGCTGTCGCCAAGCCACCTACGACTTCTCTGCGCCAGCGACGACCGTATGTCATCTCTATCGTGGGAGTCAACGGTGTCGGAAAATCGACCAACTTGTCCAAAATTTGTTTCTTCCTCCTGCAGAACAAGTACAGGGTCCTGGTTGTAGCTGGAGACACGTTCAGGTCTGGGGCTGTGGAGCAGCTGGCGGTGCACGTACGCAACCTTCGCGAGGAAGCCTCGAGGGTGGGTGGACAAGTTGATCTCTACCAGAAAGGCTACGGCAAGGATGCCGCGAACGTGGCTCGTGCCGCGGTGGCACATGCCAGCGCGGAGGCCTACGATGTCGTTCTCATCGACACTGCCGGACGACGACACAACGACCAGCGTCTCATGAGCAGCCTGGAGAAGTTTGCCAAGTTTGCGCAGCCCGACAAGATCCTCATGGTTGGAGAAGCCCTAGTCGGCACGGATAGCGTGGCGCAGGCGAGGAATTTCAACGTTGCTTTTGGAAAGGAAAGAGGATTGGATGGATTCATCATCAGCAAGTGCGACACGGTGGGGGATATGGTGGGCGCGCTGGTGTCGATAGTGCATGCGACCGGGGTACCGATTTTGTTCGTGGGTGTTGGACAGCATTATAGCGATATTAGGTCGTTTAGCGTTAAGTGGGCGGTTGAGAAGTTGCTTTCGCCTCCTGATGCTTGAGCTGTGCCCAAGGATATGGGAAACATCCTGGTTTCTGTTGATTCTGTAATACCTACGTCGGGATGAGGCGCGGCCGGTCTCTAGAAATTGGGGACGGAGCAGTCCAACGCAGGTCTCGATTGCAGACTCTGAACACCCACTGCCGCGATACCCGATATGCTAATATGAAATATTTCCTTTTTTTTGAGTAAAACATCGAGCCCTTCCCTTATTCAACATTAGGAAGCCAAACTTGGTCTGCTGTATTGATGCACCTCGGCGTACCACTACCGTACAACTTCCCAGGCGTCTTTAAAATGGCAGTCGCGTAGATCAACTTTGCTACTTGGAATATCGCTCATCACCGTTGGTCTTGATGATCTCGGCGTCGTTAATATCCACCAGGCCCCATGAACGGTCACCTCATAGGACGACCACCTCTAGGCGGCGAAGTATTCATCGTCATCCCAGGTGCGCAACCACCATGTGTAGCAGGTAACTTAAGGAGAAGGTCGATGAATATAAATAAGGAAATAATCCCCTTTCTCGAATGCTTTTTAGCCACGAGGTATATATATTCCGTTATCTGAATATCCAGTTCTCTATTCCATACCAACCCTAGATTCTTCTCACACCTCTCTCCTTCTGGAATTTTATTTATCGCTTCCATTGCTTCTAACACAAGCTGGCATCTGTGGTTGTTGTATCATCCACTATCGCTGCTCTAGACAAGGCTCTAGACAAGGCTCTAGGAATAAACAATCTTGGGGAGAGCCAAGCCCTGTACAACTGCCCCCCCCTGTCAAAAAAAAAAAAAAAAAAAAAAGAAACTCATCATCGTTCCCTCCTCTACTGATGACGAGCAGTTTCCTCTTTTCTCACGAGTGACCGTCTCTTGAACTACTTCCCCAGGTGCAAATTAATGGGGTCCGGCGAGTAATGAACATCCCAACTAGGCGGCGCCCGGTTTGGTCTTTTCTTTTGTTTCTTTCTCCTGCTCCTACGCGCGATAAGTACCAGAAAGGGAAAAGGCGGTGGGAGAGAGCGCGAGTTGAGTCCAGGCCGATGAGGACTTTTATCTTCTCCTCTCTCTTTCTCTCTCTCTCTCTCTCTCTTTACTTATCCCGGACCGTGTCCTTTCTCCCGTCTTATTGGGGTTTAGTTTCTGGTGATTTTTGCGCCCTTCCTCCTACTCTTTCGCTTTTGCTGCTGCTGCTGTGTTGCTGGCTTTGTGTCCCCGAGTAAGAGATCCCCCCCCCCCCCCGAGTGCGATAATAGTAATGTTCGTCGGTCGATAGCGTACGGTTTGGGCGGATATATATAGTTGGGTGGGCGGACATGGGAAGCTTTGATATATGGGGCTTAGGGGTGCTTCGAGCGAACAGGATTTGAAGGGTGAGAATCTGGGAGTGTTGGAGAAGCCTGAATGAAGACCGGTAAGAATTAGAGCAGTTGAAAGGGCGGCGAAGCTGGAGGAGCTGGGTGATGCCGCGGGGGGGTATGCGTGAAGGGGCCAAGGCCGAGACTAAAATCGATTTTGTGTGGGAGTTGGCCACGACACGATAAGGCGAAGTGACACGAGCGCGGAGCATCGCAAAGTGCAGAGGTCGATAAAAGCCTAGCCCGCGGTCACTGTCATTCATGTTGGTGAAGATCTTCATTTGGGGGGGGGGGGGGAATACAGAGGCTAAGGAAAGGAGGTTCTTGTTATAGTGAGAAATCGCGGCTTTGGCGAAGCTAGTAGCCGCGAGGTGCTTTGAGATATCGCGTGCTCTTGAGGAAGCATCTCAAGGGGAGGGTAGTTGCGTGAAGTCGGAGAATGGCACAACCGGCCTTTGGCATCGTAGCTGTGGAACACCGTCTTGTTGCCTGAGAAAGACCATGGCTTCTGGCCCAACCTCAATACGTGCCTGCGCGAGAGCCGGTTAGGACGCGGAAACTGAAAATTAACGTGACGAAGAAAGAAGCTGATCACGAGGCAAACGAGGAGAATTGTACCGAGAAGACCGAGGTCTCCGGCTCGCTTCCCGCATTACCCGAGGTGAGAGGTATTGTAGTGATTTTCGAGCGGTTGGGTAATTTGAGTATCTACGGTAAGGAGGAAAAGTACGAGGGGGGTAATTGGAGGCCTTAGGAGGATGGGTGCTAATATACCCAGGGCGTGGGGGGACGGCGGGGCTACTGGCAAGTGGTGTTCGAGCAGGGTTGCTCGTGAAAGAGTCAAGGTGGGAAAAGAAATGAATGCAACCGCCATGAGACCGCGGAGTCATGAGGGTTCTTAGGTGCGAGAAGCCAGATATAGCTAGGAACGTAAAAGTCCATGTAGCCATATGGCTAACTAGCTGGGAGGTTCGTGGTGGGTAGATTAATCTTGAAGGAACTTCCGGGAAGACGTATGATATTAGGTCTGTAAACCGGGTGTGATAAGAGAGCACTGGGTGGTTTACTTAAGTTGGTATGACTGAATTTGAAAGAATGTACATCATGAGCACGTCCGAGGAGGAGATATCTTAGTAACTATTTACACCTATGAAGCGCAAATAGAATTGCATTATTTTAGTTTTGTCATGTATCTTGGCTCAGTGCTAGTCTCTAGATATCTGTCATTTTATCATTGCTATCATTTGGAGTTATATTCCAGGCGGCATTATTAGGCTTACTGGTGTGAGCGCATTTGATCTACGGAAGGACATGGTGATATTATTGCATTTTGTGGGCAGTTCTGGGTAGAAGGTTAGCTCAACGGGTAAATAAGGATAAGGTTGTGTCCATCTTTGTAGGTATCTGTTACAGCGAATGTTCGTGTTAAGTCCTCCTTCTGTATATTAATTCACACTTTAGAGGGTGAATGTTATGGATTTTATGTCCAGCTTGCTTGCTTGCTTCTGGTCTTATAGTTTCCTGTTGCCATATTGTTCATTCCTTCAACATCTGGATCTAAGCTACGAAGAAACCGGCTAACTGTGGGACTCTAGAGGCCTGAACTCGAATGGTCAACATTGGTGGTGGACAAAACTATCTAGTACAATAGAGACTAGATCTGTTTGTCAGGAACTGTGCTGCTGTGCTTTCAAATAGCAGAAGGATAGCTGAATTAGCAGATGTGTAAGGGTCTAGCTTTAGAACACATGCCATGAGCCAAAGAAACGAATGGGGTACCTGAAATGCAATAGCGTGCAATGATGCCATTCATGGCGAGTTCATCATGCATCTCTAGAAGCTATGCATGACCGTCTGTTGTGCTTTACGGAATACTATACTGCCCTATGTAGTGTGTGATCAATAGTCAACGAGGAACTGCGTGATCTGGAATATAACTGGACAAGGATAGCCCCCCCTGGGATTCGTAGGCATCCATGTCGCCCGTGCCATAAGGATTCCGGGCACCTTGTTAGAGGGAATGTTACGAGTCGACAATGGTGTGATTAGAATCAACCCGCACGGCAGAGAGCTCCATCCTTTTGTAGTATGTAGCGTATTAGTTTGAATATAAGGTGCCTGGGAGTGTAATTCATGATGTCGATCATGATGGGTGAATCAAACTTTCGATAGATGACTTGCCCTTATAGTAAGGACGGCGCCGCATCAAAGCACTTACGTCTGTGCTGGGAGGAGAGCCTGAGCCTTCTAGAGAAACGTTACAGTGTAAGTATACAGTGATTACAGCCTACTAATAGCGGCACATTTCTTGCCCGAAATAGAGTCCGGCAGGTAGGGTACTTACTTTCCTTCGTGGTTGTGCCGTATGCCAAGGTGTTGTTCATCCAGTTATTGGGTAACTATCAGTTTCTGGTGATTGGTGACCATGAACATTTTTCTATGGGTTCAAAGACACCCGGGTACCTCATCGTTGTCGGGACGGTGGACCTCAATCTTGCCAGTATACTCCTTTACGTAGGTGTCTTCGTAGCACACTTGGTCGGAATATCAAACCTAGTCACAAGTGGCCGTAGCGGTCGTTGCTGATGCTGGAAGTTATATATCATGAACACTAGAGGGCCCCTGTCTAGAAAATTGTCTCATAATAGGCTTCTTCTTTTTATGAATCTAGATATTTCTTCTGATCAGCTGAAATCTAGCATTCTGGGAGTTTCTTCGCTATTGGGAGCTGCGAGCTTGAGAGCTATCAAGCAGTTTAACTATTGCCGATCCAGGTACTAATCGATCTTTGGTGATTAAGAAATAATGTGGAATGCCGTTTTTGGCCTGTGGTTGCACACCTAAACCATTCTAGTTATACTCGGTCACGAGGGAAGCTGTGTGTGGCCCGGAGCCCCCCACTGCTTATGTCAGGAAGGTTTCCACGGATGCTCCTCGTGACTACAGGCTGAGGCGGGACCTGCCAAGACATTCCAAGATTTGGTGAAGGTGCATAGGAGCCAACGAGCCAACAACCAACCGCTGTCAATCGACTGCAAGTGCACACTTGATGAATCTCTCCAGAATTCTCCTTCGCCAAGTTCTCTTGCCCACCTGTAGCAGAATCCCGAAGTACCACCACCGGCCAAGCATCCACAATATCGCAGCCTCACACTATTTTCATGCCTACATTAGCCCCACCATAGCTTCAAGTGCTAATCAAGCGCGCTCTACGAGCAGCATGCCGGGGCCGTCGTTCCTGGAGAAATTCGGGGACGTGCCACTCACCGTTCCCGACGGTCTGGAAATGTCCATGCTGGAGAAATTCCATCCTCTCAAGGTCAGACATTGCCTCCCCAGTCTCGGCACCCGTACTAAGTACCAACTACGATACTAACCAACGCACACAGACATGGATCGACCAGCTCCACCACTCCCTCTCCCTCCAGCACCAAGATGCCTCCCACCCCTTCCACAGCAAACCGTACGCCCTGCGCTCCCTCGCCGTGAAATCGCACACCATGTTCGGCCCTTCCAGGATAGGATTCGCAAACGTCGAAGCGGTCGTCAAGAACGACGACGGGAATCGGCTCCCGGCGACGGTGTTCCTGCGGGGTCCGAGCGTGGCCATGCTGTTCATGCTCTTGCCTGATGGTATCCCCTCGGACAGCACCCACGGCGACGACGAGAGATACGTCGTCCTGACCGTCCAGCCGCGCGTCGCAGCAGGCAGCATGGCGTTCGCAGAACTCCCCGCGGGAATGGTAGACGAGAAGAACGAGTTCTCCGGCACCGCGGCGAGGGAAATCTACGAGGAGCTGGGGATCAGGATTGAAGAGAAAGATTTGCTTTGTCTGAGCGATATGGTCGAGCCTACGCCCCCCGAAGGACAGAAGGATGAAGGGTTGTCGTTGGCGATGTTTCCGTCTGCTGGGGGGTGTGACGAGTTTATCAAGATTTTCATGTGCGAGAAGAGGGTCGAGAGGGAGAAACTCGATGAGTGGAGGGGAAAGCAGACGGGGTTGAGGGAGGATGGGGAGATAATTAGCTTGCGGTTGGTGAGGTATGAGGATTTGTGGAAGGAGGGGGCGAGAGATAGTAAGGCGTTGAGTGCGGTGGCACTGTATGAGGGGTTGAAGAGGGAGGGAAAGATTTGAGGGTTTAGGACGCGGTTAAGCTGGGGCGAGGCTGTGATGAGATATTTCTTGCGAAGGCAGACGTTTGTGACAGCGTGGCTTAGCGTGGGTATTTTAAATTGTCATAGCTGTCAACGGTTGTAAACAGCATCTCGAAAGGACTAGTGGCCCTCGACATCGAGGTCTGCACTTCTGGTCTAGGTGATACAAATGGACTTTGGATGCATGTATACTGTTTATTTTCAAAGTTCAAAGCCGTCCAATAGATCTCAGTTCTCCAAGATGTGTACGACCTCGCGTTGATCTGTCAACACCCGAGCCCAAGAGTCCGCAAACGAGGCAAAGGATATACTATGCACCTCTAGATGCCCCCCGTGAAGATTTTACAGAAGTTACTGATTGCGAAATTTCCATCTTCCTCAGCGTTTCCCCGTTTTGTCTCGTTTCCCTTGTGTCTTAACTCTCTTTCATTAATAAGGCCTTGGTGCGCGCCAACTGTGCCATGGAATTCGAGGACCCAAGTTTAAGCGAAGAAAAACTACTTACTTCACCTGTGGATGCTGCTTTGAGTGGTGGGGGCGCCAGGACGGTGGCTCTTCATTATTATCCCTGCAGCATTTGTATTATCCACCTAGCGTGCACCGGTCCCCGGTCACGACCCTCCGAGAAGATTTCGGCTACATTTCAGTTGGAATCTTGACGTGGGTCTTTTTACCTTCGCTGCAGAGCAAAACAGTTGCTTTCAAAGCCTTATCGTTAATTTTAGATTTTTAATTCTGTAGCCAAGGTGAGTGAGATCACAGCTTGACGGAACGGAACTAATCGTTCTAAACGACTCCTAGGTCGGAAATCGCTATCCACGTGCGTTCCTGCCTGTCCACCGTTGTCGTCCCATCGGGTCATTGCCAGCCTCACGAATTCTTTTCACAATGGCTGAAAACCCGGGGGAGAGAGCTGTAAAGCGGGTCTTCGTTTCTGTATCGCCCAAGAGCCGCCATTGGCCCAAAGCATGGGAGTCTAGCGAGGAGATGATCGAAGTGGCACTTGCTAAAATCAAGGAAAACGACCCGACTGCCTTGAGTGCAGGTGGGGGGGTTCTAAACCCGACGTTTCTTGTCAAGGAAAGGTGGACATCGCAAATCTGGATCGTATTCGACATCTTCAACGATACATACGACCCTGGCGATGCCCACCTTCCCGGGCGGAATGACCTACAGGTAATTATAGTCGCCCTCAGCGAGAGGGATGTGGTGACAGTCGCAAGCAAGCTCATAGAGGATCGAGTCAACAAGTCGGTCCAACAAGTTCATGATTCGCACGGCGTTGGAAGCCGGCCGCTCTTCACCGTTGATCACGCAAACGGCAACATACCGTCATACCCAAACCCCACGAACACAAATTTTCAGATCATGAGGGAGATTTTGGATTACGGGCTGCTTGCGATAGATAGATTAGTGCACAGCTGTTCCATCCTCTTATCTTTGCTACTACCGGTTGCCTCTCAATGTCTCTTCAACACCTGGTTTCCCCTGAAGGTGCTGGATAACTGCACGGCCCGCATGTGCCATAAACAACCGTCACTGTCGGCCCAGGGGTGTATATGGCGTGGTGTTGGTCATTACAGGGCCCAGTGCACTTGTCCTGCACAACGCTGTTGCATGTCGAACACCACGTTCGCTCCCAGTCACACATGTTGAGCGCTAAGATTATGGAGTGTGCTAGTATTTATCCGACTAGACGTACTATACTTACAAAGAGTTAGGACCAAATGAAGCGCTAGATTAGCTTCGTATGAATAGCTAGTCTTGGCGAGTCCGTGTCTTCGGGACAGCGAGGCTGGGTTTCTTTGAGTAATGTGTGTGGGTTTGCGAATGTGAAGATTCCTGGGTGCTGATGAGTTTGCTTCGAGATATCAGCGAGTTTTCCCACGGCCGTCCTCTCCTTCTTATATTCCTACCCATTGGCCTTTCCAGCCTCAGCCAGTTGCGGTGTAGGTGGGTTGCAGCCGGCGCAATTGGTCGAGGGATTCCCTGCCGTCTACGTAGTGAATGACGTGAAGATGAGCAGAAGATTGTCTTGAATCCACGCCGTCCCCACCCTCCTTCGCAGGGAGCCTGTAAGAAGGGAGGGATTGACTGCCCCCATCTCGAGTGTGTTTCCGTTTTGCGCGTTGCAGGCAGCAGCACAACAAAGAGATGGCGATAATCGAACTTTAGGCCGATGTTATGTTTTTCGTGCAACTTTGTTTTGCCTTGGTTTCCTTGGATTGATGAAGAACTCGAGAGTCTCTGGATTAGACACTAGATAGAAGGTCGCATCGGAGAGCATGAACACCACCAGAAAAAAGGCGCTCATAGTCCAACAAGACATTTCAATCATTGCTAAGTGATCTTAGTCTCGCTAATGGAGAGAGAAGCGGAGCAATAAAACAAAACATGGCGAGAGCCTGGTTGCCAACAAGTGCTAATGGCTGGAAATAACTGTTTGCCGATACTAGCATATAGGCTTGTACAAAAATCCGTGGGGCCCCATATGGATGTGCGCAAAAAAGCATATGGGATTATATATGGTTTTTAAAATAATCCGTATAATCTTATAAAACCACACGGGCGTATTTTAACCATAATAATCCATAAGGTTTTATAAACCGCTTTATAAAACTTATAGGATTTTATAAATCCCCACTATTAAACCCGTATGGTTTTATAGGACCATATTATAAAACCCGTGTGGTTTTATAAGATTATACGGATTATTTTAAAAACCCCATATAATCCCATGGGGTTTTTTTTGCGCACATCCATATGGGGCCCCACGGATTTTTGTACAAGCCTAATATGAATAACCAAGAAGCCGACGTTATGATACGGAAGATAATTAATACCAGAAACAAAAAGAATATTCCGTATATCAGGAAGGAAGACGAGCCCAGATCTTGAACTAGTTAGGTGTAGGTGTTGTACGGAAGCCAAGGGGATGACACCAAGCTCCAGGAAAAATGGAAAAGAACAAGACCTGTGGGAATAAAGTATCGAGAGACTCTGATACGAATCGACTTTCTCCGATTGGTAGACAGGGGGTTGAGATTGGGAGGAAGGAACAGGGTGTGAAATGTAAATGTTAAAACGAGTGCCGCAGCGTCATCCAAGAAGTCCTTAAAGCTGTTGGTCACATCGTGGGTTCTGAATATCACGGATAGATCCTTCCAGGTAGATTCGAAAATGGTATAGAATAGCAGCAAATAATATATATATAAACTCGCGAAACTATGAATATTTCTCTGTTTTGAAAAGGGAACTACTTCATATCGCGATTAGAATAGTCGGGTGCCTAGAAGAATTGTTTTCAAAATTTCCCAGTGCGGCACAGTGTGAAAAGGCGGGCTTTCATGAGATGTCTTACTTATTTGTGACGTCGAGGTTTGCGCCTTGTCCACAACTATCCTCGGTATTAATTTTGAAGAATGGCGGAATCGAAGGTCAGAACTACTTCGGCGAAGGGGTTGGGATTGAGTGAAAGTTGTCCATACCGAGGGGTTTTAGGATCAAAGAAAAGCTCTCCCAAACATATGCTCCCTGGGAGCATAAAAAGTCAACCACAACACTTGGCCAAACGTGCATTCCAGCTTCCCAGGAGGCCTGTGGCTAAAGAAAGGAGGAAACTTCACAAATGCTCATATCATACATACCATATCCCAGTAAAATTGAACATATCACAGTCTTCTCAGCACGTTCGTCTACAGTTTCCAAAACACCAAGGTCCACCACCATGCATGGACAAATGTGTGGAAAACAAGAAAATAAAGCATGGCCATGGGAGAGCCTTGAAGGTCGTGGGGCTGAGCCAGTGTATGGTTGGGGATGAGCACAACACAGGCAGTACTAGAGGGGTATACGCCAAGAGGAGAAGATTCAGCGGGTAGACTGGGACCAACGTATTAGTACTCGATGCAAATCTTACATGCAAGTGGCCAACCTGGCCAAAGGTAGTAAGAGAATGGATTGTTTATGATGCCCTTTAAAAATCCTGAGCAAAACTTAGGAGGAAGGGGGTGCTGTTGGAGCAGATGCTTTCCATACCCGCCGGGCACACTTAACAACTAGGGATAAGCGCCCTAATAAACATTCGAACCTGTGTTGGCTGGCGAAAAAGCCTGTGTATCGTCCTAGGACTGGACCACCTTAATAGACCTTAACAGCTCGTACGAAGAAGCTAAACGCAAGAACGAGGATTGCCGCAACTGTGTCGCCATCATCTACACCTTTGAGGGAGGCAAGGAGTAGCATGCGACAAGGTCTCTAAAGGGACGCCATTGAGGGTTATTAATCTTGGAAAAGTCGAGGTGGACGGAGTAGGTAGAACACAGCCTCACGGAGAGAAGAATGGACAAAGAAGTCATGAAGAAAAGGCGAGCTGCTCGTTTCCCAGGATGGTTGTGGAGATACTTCCGCAGGAAGCTGAAGGCGGTCATATGGGTGGTTGTAAAAAACTAGGCCAAATGGGTGACCATTTCCTCCGCACATGAGAAGCATTTAGGGGAGAGCCTTTCCGGCGATCGGCTCGGAACCTTTGTCTGTATGGGATTTCTCTGTCCAAAAGCTGGACGACCTTGGCATCTACTTGATTGGGATGAGCAAGCTTCCGGCTGGCACATCGATCCCCTGTTTTTTCCATATGGATCGAGCTTTGGGTTGAAGACCAATATGTTGTAGCCAACCAGCGCCAACACGACCAGTCTAGTCATAATGAAGAAGTCCGAGTCATTCTGCGGCTCGCATTAACAGCGCTCAGAAAATGGTTAGCCTAAAGATGTTGTAAACTTACCCTATCTCCCGACATGTCGCTGTATCCCTCGGGGGAAGTAATAGCGACGGGGCTCGAACAGTCGGAGGTGAACGACATTTGAAAGACAGAAGGGAGGTCTCTGGGTTATCAAATTGTAATTTTTGAACATGTCAAGGACATAACGACAGGAACGAAGAAGAGGTTGGCTACGGCACAGTCGCATCTTGGAGATAGAAAATCTAGGGTCCTCTCGCGGCACGTAGGACGGCCCTCCCACACGATAAACTCGGCTAGAGTAAACATGCAGGTTGTTGTTACCGTTACATCACGATAGTGCCGTTGGAGTCACGAGTCACAAGTATTAAAAAATGCGTGACATAATTCAGAGACAAGGGATCCAAGTACGGGTTGGTGCTCAAGATATGACAAATTTCTCGAGTTCAGGAATAAAAAAAATAAAAATTCTCCCATCCATAGATTATAATGACGATGTGTGTGGCATAATTAAGTATATTACTGAATGATTTCCGACGCAGGTACAACTACCAGAGAAAATGCAAGCTGGAAAGTGCCACCAGCTGCCAAATACCTGGTATTCCCAGCAGTGAAACCATAAATTACTATGCACACCCCACAATTGGCCAACCCACCCCACTTCCGACGGTGACATTTCCTTCAGAACTCTCAGCAAGGACATGACCTCCATCACCACCCCCACTGCCAACGCCACAAGAACCACATCTAAAATGTCAGCACAACAACCTCCATCAAAACCCCAAGAGCCCGTGTACGGCGGCTTCTCTCGCTTTGAGATTGAACTCGAGGTTTGTCCGCAGCTACGTCCCAAACCTCTTCTCCTCTCCAACTCTCCCACCCACTAATATGCCTCTCCATCTCGAAGTTCGTCCAGTCCCTCGCCAACCCAGCCTACATGCGACACCTGGCAAACCAAAACATCCTCAACCAGCCTACCTTCGTTGCCTATCTCAAGTACCTCCTCTACTGGACCCGTCCTCCATACTTGAAATACCTCATCTACCCCGGCCCGACTATACGACACCTCGAGCTCCTGCAGCAGGAGCGCTTCCGCAAGGCCGTGCTTACGACAGACATCGCCGACGTACTCATGGCGGAAGAGACGAAGGGGGTGTTTCTCTGGCACGAAGGCAAAGATGGAAAAGAGAAAGAGAAGGACGGGGATAAGACAGCCGCTGCTAGCTGATGCGACCAGAGAAAGCTGCCCAGAAAAATGGGGAGCTGCGTAGAAGCATCATAGAAGTAGCATCAAGAAGACAAGTTTAAGCATGGCCACGACAGGACAGAGCAGAGCAGACACGAAGATATGCCTAGAGATGTCACCCTCGCGGGCCAAATGGTATCACTAAAATCAAGAAAACGATGAAGACCTGAACCCCCAACGCCGACCGTTGCCTTCCTTGATGATGCCGGAGTGCCTTTCCTTCCTTCCTGAGCACATCAACGGCCAGTCACAACATCCGGCCATCCAGCCCGCGAATTTACCCGTTCTGCCTCCAGGTGTTTCCGCAAGTCATACACTTATAGAACTCCGTCATTGGCTCATCGGCGGACCTGATCTGGACCGTATAGAAAGCGGCTTCCTGGCCGTTACACCCCTCTTTGGCGCATTTGATCTTGGTCTTCTGCGCGTTGTCCCATGCGCCCGCGCCGCCGAAGATGTCCTCCCGCTCCTTGCGCTCGTACGTGCGTCGGCTGTATATGGGGGTCCCGATCGCGGACTGGTAGGGGCAGGTACGACACTCGAGCCGGAGACTGCCGCCACCGGCCAACGGCGAGATTGTGAGGAGGTTGCTGCAGGTGGGGCAGACTGTTAAAAGGTGTGGTTAGTAACTACCAGTAACATTAGTGATGAGGGTAGGACCTACAGAGAAGCATTTTACCTGGGGAATTATTTTTGGAATTTGTTGAATGGCGGAAATGACGAACGGTTTTTTTTTCGACCCACCAAATGCTTTCAAGGAAGTAGGGGTGGGCGTAGTTCAGCTGCAATGCCAAGCAGGGCTGGTAACATGAGCCGCCTTCAAGTCACGGTCACTTCTTCAGCTTCGGAGAAGGAACAACGCAATTTTCCGTGCCCCGCGCTACTCTGAGTAGTAGCTTGAGTAGTAGCCTGAGTACTATGTAGTGCTTCTGCCTGTCTCAAATGCTACTGGCTGCAGCCACGTCTTGCTTCAGTTAGCCCCAGCGCTGTGCCTCGCTGCTGGACGCCTGGGTGTCCCATATTTGAATCACTGCCACCTCACTGCTGCTTTTGCTTGACTGCACTCACCGTGATTCCCTCGTAGCCGCACCGCCACGTTTAGAAGGAGAACAACAAATCGTGTCTGGACTTTCAATATTATTCCTTGCTCTCGCACGTAGATCGACTCTCGAATAGCCTCGTCCGCTTTCACCTACCCCGCGATCCCGAGCCCACTTAATTTAATTTCCACACATTCTCAACGAGAGCAACCATGGCGGACGACGAGGTTTGTACCCGGGCCCAAACCTCCCGGTCCCGCAATTGAGGCACAAATGTTTCTAACCCAATACCCAACGCACAGGGCGCCTCCAAGCAAGAGCAGCTCATCGAAGCCTGCCGGCGCAACAACGTCGATCTCCTCAACGAGATAGTCGAAGAATGCGGGACCGAGGATGAAATCTCCAAGCTCATGAACGAGACAAAGACAGTGATGGGGAACCACCTTTACCACGAGGCTGCTAGCCGAGGGAACTGTTCGTCTTTCCCTCCCCCAACTTCCTCTCCCGCTGCCCTTCTCACGTCACTAAACTAACCTCCATCCACCTCGAACCCCCGTCCCCACAGACGAAATTATCGACGCCCTACTCGACCAACCAAACTTCGAATGCGACCCCCTCAACCGCTCCGAGAGGGACACCCCCTTACATTCGGCCATCCGCTGGATCAACTCCGAGGGCGAGCGAAACTGGGGATACGGCAACCACCTCGTGGACATGATGCTGGAAGCAGGCTCGTCCACGCGAGTAAAGAACAGGGCGAAACTCACACCCCTACAGCTCGTGGATCCGAGGAATAAAAGCTTGAGGGACTTAATCATGAAGCACGAATACGCGAACTTGAACCAGGGAGACTTCGTCGACGCCGAGGAGGTCGGCAAAGGGAACAATGCGGGATTGTTCGACGCACCTGGGAATGACGACGATGACGCCGAGTTTAGCGGGAGCGACGAGGGGGAAAGGGCGGAGTGGGAACGGCAGAGGAAGGGTAAGGGGAAGAAGTGATGATATATGGGTATGCGAGACGGGGAGGGATCACACTGCGATGCGGACGAACGGGTTTGGAGCATGAGCTTGACACGGCTAGATTAGCGATACCTAGAGGCATTGGCGTTCTCATTTTCCAGAAACACGACACGAATTGCATTGAAACCATCCAAGCTCATGACTTCAGCTCCTTGGACATTGTGACGGTGTGCTGGTACATGACATGCGACGAGAAGAGCTAACACGCGCCACAGGATAAAGGGGCAGGGTTCAATCGATAGGTATGTATATAAAACCTACAAGAAAAACAATTATTCTAGAAAGGGTATCTCGTGGAAAAACTACAAAAAAAAGGGTTAGGAAGGGGGATATCGTATATACAGAATACCGTGTTAGGTATGCGTCCGTAGGTTCCGGGTATCCAGACACAGCGACGACACAGAACCAGCTATGTTTCGCAGGCAGACCAACCAATGCCATTCTCCAGCCCATGCGCCCGAATATGCAGTATAAGTAGTATACGTTTCCTCAATACTATTTTCCTCTTCAAATCTTGCACCGCAAGTCTCGTTCGCATGTATCCATCGCACACCCTTCATGGTGCTCTCTCCTAAAACACCGCGCCCGAGAGAACCACCATCGTCGCCACGCTCACTACCAACCGGTCCCACACCCCGTTTCCGACCGCCGCCACGGGAGAAGCGCCGGCGCTGTTCAGCTTCAAAATCACGGACAGGTTGCTCGCCACCTCCAGCACCTCGTCGCTCGCGTTGCCCTGGGCGGCCACGTCCAGCATCTCGTCGCCCAGGGTGCGCAGGATGTCGGTGCTCCTGCCGGCGGGGCAGAACACGATCTCCCACCCGCCGCCCTTCGGTATCATAAACGTGCTCTGGGCGTCGTCGTAGGCGAAAGAGTAGGCGTCCGGGCACACCTTCTTGCTCGCCCTCGAGTAGCCGCTCGCGGCGCACCGGCCCGGGTCGTTGTACTCGTTCTTGCAGCAGTCGGCGTCGCTGCCGGAGAAGGCGCACTGGCTCAGGCAGGGGTCGAAGACGGGGCGCTCGACGTCGTCGTCCGGGTAGGGGTACACGCCGCTCCCCGGCTTCGTCGGGGGGTAGGCCTGCAGCTGCCACGGGCACCACCGCCCCAGGTCCGAGTTCGTCGTCGCCCACTCCAGCGGGACGGGGTACGTGGCGTCGGTGGACACGGTCTCGTTGCCCGGCGCGCCCAGCTTGTTGTCGCTGCCGCCGTCGGACGAGAGGTAGCCTTTGGTCGCGATGCACGCCGCGTTGGTGAGGTTGGGAGGGATGTCCGAGTTGTTCCTGGACGGCATGTAGATCACGCCCACCGGGAGGTTGTAGCCGTCCACGAGCGATATGTCGTAGAAGGTCTGCATGCCGGCTTCGCCTCCCGTCAGGGTGATTTCTACGATGGTGGCTGGCACGGCTCCCTGTCGGTGGGGGGTTTTTTTTTTTTTTTCCTCGCGTTAGCACGTTTCGATCGACCGAAAAATACGACGCCAACACTTCTTGCTGTCCCTCTCGCGGAACAGCACCTCTCGACCGTCGAAATACTCACAGATTGCTCGCAGTCCAATATCCCGAAGCAGTCTCCCGTCATGCACGCCATGTTCATCGTCGCGCCGGCGGCATCGCCCGAGGGACCCGTGCCGCCAGCATTGAAGCTGCAGTTCGTCCTTCCCCAGACCCTTCCCGCCCACGTGGACCCGACGTAGAGGCCCAGCGTGTGGCCGGGGGGGAGCTCGAAGCCTCCCGTCCCCGGACCGAGGCCGGAGGCGCTGACGATGCCCGGCCAGACGGTCTCGGGACACATGTTTGAGATCTTGAGCGGGGCGCTGTCGGTGCCGTTGGCTGTTAGGTCGTCGGGGGAGGCGAAAGAGTCGTCGCCTCTCTTGCGCAGGATGCTCCCCTCGGGAATGCCGTTCGAGAGGGGGCTGGAGAGGGAACCGGTGTCCCTACGGCTCGGTATGGGCATCGAGGGAGAGCGCCGCGGTATGTTCTGCGCCGCGTGGTGGATGCTGCCCCCGCCGCCACGTCGACGGACGTTATGCGGGGATTGGCTTCCCCCATTTGACCCAGACCGCGGAGAGTGGTGGAACATTTCGTGGTGCCGGGCTTGCATTTCTTGTGCCAGCTCGCGGTTTCCTGTTGTGCTTGTTGAAGCTGTTGGGAGGTTGATGGCCATTGCGAATATCGAGAGAAATAGTAAGGCTCTCGTAAGGGGTGAACTCGGTGAGTTCGAAGGACCTCGCAAGATGATCATGTTGAGATGTGTATCGGTGCCGTACAATCGATTCGGTAAAGGTGTATGATGGATAATTTTGTCGTAGGTTGTATATGCTTGGATGGTAGTAATAATGAATTTGAGCGGTGCGATACGCGTATATATTCCACGTGGAGGTCGCCAAAGAGCAGGTCTATGAGATTAAAATCGTTGGGATGAGGTTGTCGTGGTGTTTTGTCATCTAAGATACTTGGGCGACTATTTCAAAGGATGGGAAGGCAGTTACGACTATCCGATATGTTCGACAACTTGAGACGAACTTTATCAGTCGAAAAAGGTAAGTGTCATTTTTTGGAAGTAGTCTTCAGTCTTCGTACGTGCTTGCCTCATATGCATATAATGGCAATGCTTGAACAATATGAACGTCGAAACTTCAAAATTCATGTGCCACCACAGAGGGAATGGAAGTGTGAAGTCCACTGATTTAAAAAACAGCAGATATGCAGCTTGATGAGGGAGAGGTTCCTTGGTTCGCCCTGTTGACGTCGATCCCCAGTTCTGTTTCGCGATATGGCACGTGGGAGTTAGAACAAGTAGAAGAAAGGTTGGTTGGCGATGAGTTCGTCCTCGACAGAGGCTCTGCCCTGTCGAGTGACGTACGAGGAACAAGGAACAGACCAACGAGAGAAAATAAAAAAGAATGGAAACCTCCGCAGGATCGTCGTCTGAAGGGCCCAGGTGCAGTAAAGCAGAAGAGAACAACTTGAATTATCCCGGTTCTTAATCCATAGCGTCACTGTTTTCTTGGCTTGCAGATTGGTGGTTTCTTTTCTCTCCCAAAACCTCAAACCAGGAACTTGGGGATAGAGTTGCATCCGCAATGGGATGTATGCAGCAGCTCTTCGGGAACTAGCAAAGAAGCGATGGAAAGAACTGCTGTAGAAACTCATCCATTCAAAAATACGCAAAAGAGAAATCCATCCATCTTGAACTGGTCATTTTCTATCGCGACAGCGTCGTCATCGTCGTCAACCTTCCTCCCCCTAATCTGTAGGCGGCAGCTCTTGCTTCACCTTCAGTGGCGCCGTCTTGCGCTTGATTTCTCCCATGCGACGTCGTTTCGGGAAAGAGCGATGACGTTGAAGCGACTGGCTGGTGCCAGGTTTTTGGGATTTGCCAAGCGCTGATAAAGTGGGTGGGTGGCTGGAGATGGTGGAGATGGTGGCTTGATCTTTGCCAAAGCGTGTCAGGGATCTTCTCGCACGGGCCAAGCGGACAACACGACGTTATGACACGGACCATGTTGCACAGGGACCGGCGAGGATAGTGGCAGCGGGAAGATTTCCGACGATAAACAAAGACCTGCTTGATATTTCGGTATCACCTGAACGGTGTTCCTCAGGATGCTTTCCAACTCTGTAAAACATATCCATCGGGCCGACTTTTCAAGCTGCAGTCAGCTTCATCATTGACACCCATCCTCAACACGGGCGCCTCAAAATCGAAATTTCCCGGCAGGCTAGCAGAGCCTCCAATGTCTGTTTCTAACCGACTGCAGTTCTGTCCTACCCAGGCTCCATGATTCTTCTGCTTTCGTCGGGGACAACAATCTTGGCTGTCCAATTCGGCGGTCTGATCTGTAACGTCCTTGAGAGCTGCTACTTTATGACTGGCTGACAGGCTGCGCAATGTCCGTTTGGGAACCAATCGAAACCAGGCCGAAATGCAACGCAACGCAGCGCAGTGCTGCCGAGTTGGGTGCCCTTAGTCCAAGCGGAATGCATGATACTCTGAAAATTTCGACGGAGGCCAGATCCAGGCGATTTGATTATTGACGCTGTTTCCGTATGCAAGAGGCAAGGCTCTTCTGTGCAGACAACCTCGGATCCTTCATCCAGACATATTGGCCAATTGATCTCGACTTCCTCTCGACCCCAATGTGACCCCATCCCCCCCGAGCATCAGTCAACAAGCGACCATGGTTAGAAAGAATGGGCTTTGCGGAGGAAGCGAGCCAACGAGTCAGACAAAAGTGCAACTATAAGACAAGCAAACGTACGCGGATGCAGGCTCCTCATTAGAACTCAACTGAATTGAATTTCGCCCCCTCCCGTGATAAAAAAGAGACTAGAAAACGAGAGGCCGGCCTAACACCCTATTACATACGAGAAGCAGGTGTCAAGGGAGACGTGCGCAAAGGGTGCGTCTCTCGTGGATAGCAACGATTCGACGCTTGGATGGACGCAGGCATTTAGGGCTGAAAGATATGTGGCTGGCCAGTCAAGCCATCGGCTGTCCATGTCTTGCCCTAATGCGGGTGCTAAAGTCCTCCCAGTGTTGACTTACATGGGGGGGGGCGTCATTTCAAGCGTGAGGAATCCAACGGCTCGAAAGCAGACAGGCACGCTGTCGGCACAAAACGCCGAAAACCATTCGTATGGCCCCCGTGCATCTGGGCTGCATACGGAGAGCGTAAAACTGACCTCTTGTGCCAAGAGGCAAGCTGAGGGCTGAGAGCGCGTGTCTCAACTCGGCACCGCCAGGCTGGCGGACGTGAGACCCCCTCCTACCAAGGTGCAGATATTTTGCATCCTGCAGTGATATGGGAGCAGCACTGCCGGAAGGTTTGTAAACAAGTGCTACTGGCTAAAGTGAGAGAGAACCCCATTATGCGGAGACTAATAGCGATTGGGTCATGCGGTTGCCGTCGCGGGATTTATATAAGACGGCTCCGGGATGCACGGTTCGCGATAGGGTGTGTCTGTGTTGTATACTCCTCGTTACTCGTTACACAAAGAGTAACATAACCGAAAAGATGGATTACACACAGAGCCACTTCACCTCGTACAATCTCGAATTTACAACCCAGTTTTGGAACAACACGATTTGCCCCGGAACGCCCTTCACAATCACGTGGAATGAGACGCTCTATTCGGGAACTCTTAGCTTGGCCGTGGCCGAGGCTGTTCAAGATGGGGAATCGCAATGGGGACTTGTTGAGACAATAGCGTGTAAGTCGACGTGTATGGTATAGTTGACATCAAAGGCTAACCTCAAGTCCTAATCTTCCTAGCACATCTCACATCCACATCATTCACATGGATTCCCGACACCTCACTCCCTCTGGACCCATCCTCGACATACACGCTCATCCTCGACGACGGAACACGATGTGCGTATTCACCAGCGTGGCGACCCGCTTCGCCCTCAAAATACCATCACTCCCATCCCATTCCCTCGGACATGATAGACCACTTCGAACTACACCGCCGGATAGACACGTCCCAACCGGATATTTCCGACTCCAACTCCACCGCCCCCCCGCCCTCATCCAACGACTCCGGAAGCAGCACAACAACGGCACAATCCGTCATCGGCCCCGCCGTGGGCATCGTCGCCGCCGCCATCTTTGTGAACACCTTGGGTGCCATCGCGGTGCACGAGCACAAGAAGCAGAAGAAGAAGAAGGAGCGACGCAGGAGGGAAGAAGAACGAGTCGTCGAGATGGAAGAGGCGAGGGGGGAAGGGGGAAGAAGAAGACGCAGCAGTGTGGATAGCGTAGAAAGTACGGCTACGTTCGTGGATTACGATGTCCCGGTCGTGTATCCCGAGCCTGCGCATGTGAGGAGGGAAAGAGCGAGAGGGAGCAGTCAACCCGGGGGGGACACTTATGGAGATGGAGATGGGCACGGAGAAAGTGCGATGGGAGTCGAAGCGGAAGGGAGTCCGGGAAGTAGTAGGGTGGGCGCGCGGAGTGGAAGAGGAGGGAGAAGCGGTGGTGGGAGAAAGTGATAGATGTGCTGTCGATACATCTGGGAAGGCTGTGGGCACTTGTGTAGACGTAATAAATCCCAATCATTTCTACGGCAATTCTTCGTGCTCGCCCCAATAATGTCTGTCTATTCTTAAGGCTCGGTTCATGTATGAATGCCATTTTGCTTTCGCGGTTAAGAACCCCAAATGTCACCAAAACCCAGTAGAGAACGGGACCCCAGGACCCCAGGACCCCAGGCGCGCGCGCGCGGGGGGGGGGGGGTTGTTCAAAATCGAGCACCAAGCCCCCAGCTGCGTTCCCCCCTTTCCTTCCGCAATGCACCCCACGGTGTCCCTCGCCGAGGGTAGGCCTCTCAGTACTAATGATCGATCGTAGATTGGGAAAAGTTGAACGGGAGATGGAGATCCGAAACGGTGCTGCCGTCCGTCAAATATGTAACTATTTGGAAAAGGGCGTCGGAACGGAATTCCGTCCGCAGGCCGCGGCTCCTTATTGGGTTTCTATCATACGTCCCGGAACAGGCGGACCGACGGGGGCTCCACGAAGCTGGGCGAAGGTTGATCTTTATTCTTTAACTATGTATCATAGAGCACGCGAATATTTCTGTGCGCGCCTAGGATAAGAGGCTGAGACTCCAACCCTGCTCGGGAGTAAACAACTAAATGCACAGACGTAAAGGGACCCGGCAGCGCGCATAGAAGGGTCGCGGTGTTGCTAAATATGATGGAACATATTTATGATACCAGGCCTTTTCAGCTCAATAGGACCTGTTCGTTTTACTGAAACAAAGGCTGGAGGCGGCACGAGTGGTTTAGATAATCTTATCCTGTTGGCGGCCGTTCTTAGCAAACCAGAGATTTAGCTCGTGTCTGTGAGGAAGAGTTTACCTGAGTTCTCTTGTGTTTTGTTACTGGTTAAGCATTGGGTTTTCCATCGGTATTTACGGTTGCATGTTGTGTCTTACAGATATACATTCTGGCGTTTTCGAAATAAGAGGTTATGACAGTGACCGTTATATAGCTTATGGGTAGCACTTGCTGTTCTATCACGGAAATTGGGCATCTAGAGCGCAACATGTCTCTGTTGTCAAACTGATGCTGCTACCAATATATTACCAACATATTATTATAGTATTGCACGAGCTTTAGGCTTGTATAATGGGGACCCATGGGGACTTATGGGTTACCCACGGATTTTATAAGGCTGCCCATATAATTATACGCAATTTTGATATAATCCTATATAATTATACGGGTTTTATGGTATGGTTTAATAAAATCATACGGGTTTAATGGTAAGGACCCGTGGGAATTTATAAGTTTTATAAGGCAATTTTAAAAAGTACCATGGATTATTATAATTAAAATACGCCCGCTTAATTCTTACTTATAATAATTTATGGTATTTTATAAGGCCGCCTTATAAAACTCGTAAGTTTTTATAAATCCTTATTATTAAACTCGTGTGGTTTTATAAGACCATACTATAAAACCTGTGTATTTTTATAGGATTATACGGATTATTTTAAAAACCTCATGTGGTCCTATATGGTTTTTTGCGCACGGCCATATAGGGCCCCACGGATTTTTATGCAAGCCTACCGAGCTCACAACATTATATTTCAACGTCTTCGATACGAATTTTAACGCCTAGTTCTAGTTCATGACTATGCGGTGAAGGCAATATTGGAACAACGCTTGATATGTCTATGAATGCTAAGTTTTATTATATGCGAGTGGCTTGGTTGTTGTCACTTGTCTCCTCCTCGAAGAGTACAAGCACAGTGCCGGCCTTGCAAATATCCTGCGTCAACAATCACGTCAGCTAGTCAACTCACACACCCGAAGCCGTGGCTGTACGTTTATATGGGGGGGGCAAGGTCCTGAAACTTACGCCTTCCTTGTGAGCCAACTTCCTCACAATGCCGTCTTGCGGTGACCGAATTACAGTCTCCATCTTCATACTCTCGATCCTGTAGGTGAAAGGAGTGTCAGTGAGCGGCCATATTTCCAGGAGTAGGGAGGAGAGAGACTTACACCACAAGCGGCGTCCCCTTGGTAACCTTCTGCCCTTCCTCGACCTCGTTCCTCAAAACCTTACAAGGCATCGGGGCCGTCACGCCAACTTCGTCCATCTTTGCGGCGCCCGTCTTGGCCACCCAACTTGGTGGCAAGAGTGCAAGTTCTGTCTTACCTCCCAGCTGGAAAACCGTGACCCTGTCCTGGCCTGTGGCAGTCGTGTCTCGGACGAGCTTGGCCTCGAGCCTAGACGTCGGGAAGAACGTCATAACTTTCCTACCTTTCTCTTCAGGTTTCATTGCCTCGGACACCAAGTTCTCGTACAACTTCTCCTTCTGTCCGGTTCGAATGACAAGAGCTCTATACAGCGCAGGGCCATCCTGCTCAACAACCACGTTCACAATCTCTCCATCTGCGGTGCCGTCTGGAGGAAGTACGCGGTACTCAAACTTCCTGGAGGTAGGTGCCGCGAAGCCGAGAGGCTCTCCGTGGGGACCACCGAGTTGTTGTCCGGGGCTCGCTTCCAACAAGCCTAAAGAAGCTTGGATGAAGACTTCGTCCTTGACCATCTCGTCAGCGAACAGTTGTTTGCGATGCTTGTCGATGAATCCCGTCTCCACGTCTCCCTCCACGAATGACGGACTGTTGCAGAGTTTCTTGAGAAACTCAATGTTCGTGCTCGGGCCGACGACTTCGTAGCTCTTTAAAGCCTGTTCGGTCTTCCTGATCGCTTCCTCCCTGTCTCGCCCTCTCACAATGAGCTTCGCAATCATCCCGTCGTAAGCCTCCGTCACCGTATCTCCTTCCACGAACCCAGCATCAATTCTCACTTCAGCATCCGGATCTGCTGTCTGAGCCCCGGGAGGCGTCTTCAGATGAACCAACTTCCCACTATCAGGCAAAAAGCCCCTCTCAGGACTCTCGGCATAAATCCTCGCCTCGATTGCCCACCCCCTTTCCTTCATCCTCTTCTCAATCTCCTCTTGCGTTTTGGGCAACTTCTCCCCGCTCGCAATCCTCAACTGCCACTCCACGAGATCCTCTCCACAGACCGCCTCAGTGACCGGATGTTCGACCTGCAATCGTGTATTCATCTCCATGAAAAAGAACCTTCCCGAATCCACATCAAGAATAAACTCCACCGTTCCCGCGCCCACATACCCGACCGCCTTTGCCGCATCCCTCGCCTTGCTCCAGAGCCCCTGTCTCACCTCCTCGCTCAGGTTCGGCGCGGGGCTCTCCTCCAAAATCTTCTGATGTCTCCGTTGCACGCTGCAGTCCCTCTCGCCCAACGCAACAACATTACCGTGCGTATCCGCAAAAACCTGCACCTCGACGTGCCTGGGTCTTCCGATGTACCGCTCGACCAACATCACCTCTCCCCCCTCGCCAAAGCTCGCCTGCGCCTCCATCCTGGCACTCTCAAGCTGTCCCTCGAACTCCTCCTCGGTCTCCACAATCCTCATCCCCTTCCCGCCGCCTCCCCTCACGCTCTTCAGCAGCACGGGGTACCCGATCTCGCCCGCCTTCTCCTTCAAGGCCCCGGCGGATTGCTCGCTCCCGTGGTACCCGGGCACGCAAGGCACGCCCGCCTCTTCCATCAACACCTTGCTCCTCGCCTTATCGCCCATGGCCAGCATGGCTCCCCCGGGCGGCCCGACGAACGCGATGCCCGCATCCTTTACCTTGTCGGCGAAGGATGCGTTTTCGCTCAGAAACCCGTACCCGGGGTGCAATGCGCGGATCCCCCTCTCCGCGGCCAGCGAGATAATTCGGGGCCCGTCGAGGTATCCCGCCGCCGCGCCGAGGGGTATCGCGTTGGGCGAGCAGTGGGCGTGCTGGGAGTTCCTGTCCGGGTCTGTGAAGAGAGTCGTGGTTTCGATGCCCAGGCGTCGCGCCGTGTGGTTTATCCGGAGAGCGATCTCCCCGCGGTTGGCGATGAGGAGGGATGTTATTGGTTTTGCTGCTGTGGCTGTGGCGGCGGGAGGGACACTCGTGGCATTTGGAGTTGCAGGTGATGCGGAGAAGCGAGCCGTGCCGGGTGCCAGTCCAGCAGTAGCTGCTGTCGGGAGGATCGCCAGTCGCCGGCTTGGCTGTTGAAGCCGCATGTGTCGTTTTGCTGTCTTCATGGTGGATTGGAAAATGAGAGAGCAATATGAAGGAAAGGCGCAGGGCACAGGAAAGACTTTTATTAGACTTGCGGAAAATAACTAGTTTGGATAGCATTGGTTCTAAAGAACCACCCACGACTGGACAAGACGCCGAAGAGCTGTCTTTCTATCCCTGGGGTTGTCTGTGGTGTCGTCGTTAAGCCGAGCTCCATGGCGGGTTGAGGGGTGTCGGCATGACATCATACGCCCGACGTAAGCCGACGATTGCCGCCCAGAATGCCAAGACCTGCCCCGGCAGCAACTGCTACTCCCTGCATAAAACTATATGCTGCATGCGTGGACCCCCAATTATACTGCAGACGTAACGCCACCAGCCTTCGTATACTCATGATTAGCCAAAAGATAGCATCCCATGGCAGCACAAATATGATTAGGTTCGAAAATAGTATTACATTACATTGTAGCATCTTATCTTGTATCTTGAATCTCACGGCAAGGGCTAGAACTGCTTGTGAAAACCCCACCTTGTGTCTAATCTACAGTCTTCTGCTCCCTCGGCGGGGACTTGACCCACGTCACCTGCCCACTCCACTACACCTTGGCCGCACCACGCCTAAGCGGTTCCTTTTTCTCCATGAACTTCGTCTGAATGGATCTGAACCTCTGTAACGTACTTGTCAAACTTGCGGAGATTGACCCTCTTCTCAAACAATTCATCGATCTCTCCAGGCGTCCGACGTGTCACTTCCGGCAGGATGAACCAAGCAATCACAACGGCAACCGCCCCAGTCCCGGCGAAGCTGTTCTCAGGGGCCGACAGCGGTTAGTTTCCTTCAATATATATATATACATATATATATATATATATGTACTGCATAGCGGATAAAGAGGTAGACTCACAAAAATCCCGTCTTGACACCCCAATGAGTGGCGGAACCATTAATCATGAGCGGCGTGCAGAAGCTGAACATGATGCCGATCGCGTTGGACAGAGCGAGGGCCCAGCCAGCGGTTCGTGCGCGGAGACGCTGCTGGGGAATCTCGGCCGTGTAAGCATAGCCGATTGCCGAGGCGCCGGTCGTCGAGAAGGTGGCTAAACAAGCAAAGAAGACCTAGAAATACATAATTACATATCTTAGTCGTAGCCCAGAGAAAGCTTGGTCGTCATGGAGAGCATACCAAGAGGGAACTGGTTTCCTTCGCCGTGTAGTCAAAGCAGCCAATGATTCCCAGACACAGGACCGATATGACCGTCACCCCATAGGGATAGACGGTGAGAGGTCGACGGCCAAGCTTGTCAGTGAGGGTGGCCGTGAGGATCATCGAGATCAGCTGCACACACGAGAGAATGACAGTGACGAGGAAAGGGTTCTCGTTTCCTGCATTTTGGACTGAGGGGTGGCGGATTGAGTTAGAGCGGGTCTGCCAAAAGAAGTGAGATGGAGGTGACGCATACAGAAGTAGACAGCATTAGTGTTGAATACGGCCAAGCCGACAAACTGCTGTGCAATTTTCGGCCATGCAGATATGATAAACCGGAGCAGGTTGCGGCCTTTGAAGACGGCCCACTTCCCTATCTCTTTGTTCTGCTCGGCGATCTGGCGCTCGGTTACAATGGTGGCGCTCATGACTTCCTACAGCTCGGATTGTCAGCATTGGCTACCGGTCGGGTCGGATATAGTTTGTTACAAAGTGAGAAGTTGAGAAGGAAGAACGAACGATATGCTCATCCACGTCGTAGCCCTCGATATGGCCGTTGCAAATGTGCAGAACCTTGGCAGCCTCGTTGAACTTTCCTTTGCTGGCGAGCCACCATGGTGATTCCGGAAGCAGGAAAAATACAATTCCAATGAGGCCAACCATGGGCCACTACGAAACGTCGCGTTAGAATTCACCACATGGCAATGGAAGACTGTGGAGCTCAAGGCGAACCTGGGTGTAGATGGGAGTCTTGTAGTTCATCGGATCTACTCCTCCGAGCCTTTCGAGTGCTACGGATGCGAAGAGTTGGCCAAGGACGAACCAGCTTTTGATGAAGGAGAATTTAATCCGGGTCAGTGAGGATCGGCATGTTGTGGCATCATGGGTGAGGACTTACAAGCTGTACGCGTTGATGAAGAACCCTTTGAGCTGAGTTGGAGCGATCTCGGACAGATAGAGAGGCATCGTGGATTGCAACATGCCAACACCCATGCCGGACAAGAGCTTTGCGACCAGCCAGTGATCCCAGCTGCTGGCAAATGTTTCGGTAAAGATGCTCTATCCGAAGTCGCGATGCGTGAGAAGTTTGTCAATATGCCTCGCTGGATGGAAGGAACGAAGGTACTTCATATACAACAGGGGTATCACTAACCGCCACCAGCACGACCCAGATTATTATGAAAGCTGGCTTACGGCCAAGCCCCTCGGTGACGTATTGGAGGAGCTAGTGGTCGCGTTGTCCGTCAGTAGAGTATAAACCCCTCGCCAATGAATTGCGCAAAAGCATGGACGTTGGCTGCTCACGATTTGGCCAACCGTCTGGCCGGCCGACTGTATCCCGCTCCAGGCTGAGATGTATTTGCCGGCGATGATTCCCGTCTCCGAATCGGCAAACTGCTGGACGAAGCCGTCGTTCGCGATGATGCCGCCATTAAGGTTAATTTCTGCCGCGTTGAGGCTGTCAGCGCACATCAACGCTTCCACCGGACCGTCCCGTGCTGTGCCGCGCGAGTCGCGGATATCCTACGTACGGTAGCCATCCAGGGATGCGCAGAATGAAGTGGTTAGCCCTATGAACACAGCCAGCTTGTGGCGCTGCGCGGTCTGCCAGATGGATCGATCGTCGTCTTTAGTGCGCATCAAGAGCGCCCCCCCGTCGGTCTTGGGCTCTAGAGGAGGGGCATTTTGCTCTGCGGTGGTACGGTTCTCGACCGTTTCGGCATCGGCTTTTTCCTGCGTCATTGGGAGGTCGATGGTGGGAAGTGCTCTTTGTGATGGCGATGATTTCGCACTGGTGAACATGGGTGTCAACCTCGTCCTATATGTCTTGTGTTTTGACTGTCACCAACTGTCTGGGGCGGAGAATGTTTGCAACGAAATGTCTCGTTCCGTTGAAAATGGGCAGGGCGATGAGGTTATTGCTGTTGAACTCCGCATGCGGGGACCCCATGGGGATATATCCCGTCTTCCTTCCGATGTCCGATGCACGGTGGCATTGGGGAAATCACACCTTATTCAATAGTGGATAAAGTATAATCCACGAATAAAAAGTTATTTCGGGTCAGTGAGACCGAGGCCAGCTTGCAGAATGCTGTCGTTCGTGGCATTTCAATTGCCGAGATCGCCTGATTTCGAGGCTGCCACATGCGGGAGCACACAATATGTGCCGAGGAGCACATCTACACGCGAGATACAACCCCTTACTGTTTGTAGCCTGTAGGGGAGAAAAGACCGGGTTCGTTATCTGCCATTGTCTTCTTCCTCTACACACGCGACAGAGAGCTCGCAGTCTTCCAACCCACGAGCGCGCCGCACCTCAATGAGTGCTGTCGTATCCGGACTACCTTATAGCCTGGCGTGGCGCGGTCCAGGTCAGGGGAATATCAATGAAGCCCCGCTTGACTGGCGTGGAGGTGGTGCGTGTGGCTACATAACGACCTGAATCCCAAAAAGGCCAGTCCAAGAAAATGGATGACAGAGAATACAGGCTGGTATTAGCTACGAGTGGTACAGTGACTGGGAGGGGAGTATTCATACAGCTGCGATTCTACGATGGTGGATCAAGGCCGCAAATCAGGGTGGTGCTTGGTATACCAATATAAGATGCCAAGGGGAATACAAGTTTCGGCCTCAACTTATCATTCATTCTGAGCCAAAGCCAGACTAACTGGTAACTTATAACAGACAATCCGTGTGGGATGCCAGGCGCCGAGTCAGCCGCGTTGGTGACAGCTGTCTTTGGAACTTCTGTAGGGTCACCTTTGTGGCTGCGCTTCATTTGACTGATCATACTTGAGGCGTCGACCCATTTTCCCAGTCAAGAGTGTGCGGCCATCGGAAACTCCTCCCCCTTCATTTAGGCTGACGAAGCCGATCACCCGCAACAATAGCTCGCTACATCATCATATAAACTCTCTTCCTGCGAAATCATGTGTATGTTAAACTCATCTGCCGATGTGATTAAAATAATCTCTATGCTGGTTGAGCTAACGGAATATTTCTCTTTCCGTTATGTCAAAATCGGACCTGACCAAGGTCAGCATTGCCATCACAGCCTTGGCCTGGCCTGTCCTTCTGGCCTAGCTATGTGGGGCTTCGCGCTTGGCTTGTGAAAGCTTGTGGGCCGTTATACAGGAGTTAACAACGGACTTTGGACGAAATGCAAAGGGTCCTATTTAAAGGTGGTGGCCCCTGGACCAACTGCCGTGCAAAGATACTGTATAATATTAAATACAGTCGAGATTCCGTGCAAGATGTGCAACAGGATTTACGACAAAATTTACCAGATAAAATACAGAGGTAAAATCCAACAGCCTTATATAATAAGCCGTATCCCCGATAGTATATAAATACGTCTATCCGTTATTTGAATTAAATTAACATTACGCTGTCCGGCTGATGAATATAGATCTAGTAATATATATATTAAAGGTTTCCCAAAATTAAATTAATTCTTTTAAGCTTATAATATAATTATCTTTACTGGTAAACTTTATCCAACTTTTATTATTATATCGATTATTTTTTATATTATACCCACCTGTACTTCTTAGTTACGCTTTTTAAATATTCCCTTCCGGTGAATAAAATCTCGCACGATCCCTGTAATATATTTATTATTTTTATGAGGAATAAGCCATAAGATTATCCCGCGTTCGATCATTTTTAGAAGTTGTATTAACGAGGCAGAGAGGCTTTATCAAGTGGGCAGCAGCAGATAATAGGGGATGGGACCGAACCTTAATAAAACCGGGTGCCTTATTTTGTTCATATACGCTATAATACCTAATAATAATGTTTTATTTTTATTTTCTATATTTAAAAAGGTTCATATTATAATTAATGTAAAATTTCCTTGTATAAAAAACCAGTAGAAAATAAGGTATCGTTTAAAAATTATACAATTAAAAATAAATTATAAAAGGATATTATGTTAATCGTCTGGTAAAAAAAGAAAATGATTATATTAATATCAAATTAAAATAAGAAAAACGGTTTCAGAAATTAATCACTTCCCATTACAACAAGGGTGGATTAAGAAAATTTCGTCAACGTTTCTCAGCAGGCCAACTGGTGGCGTTAACAGTGACACGGGCCGTTCCTTAGCGCCGAGCTCTATTCGTCTCGCCGCCGGGCCTATAGGACATGGCGCGATTTGCCTCACATTTCGTCGGGAAAGCGTGTCAAATAAGAAACCAAGTCCTGTGGGTACGTACAAGCTAGAAGATCACTGCGGACGTTGGAAGCAAACGTAAAGCATTTTGCCTAGTGTGGCAGCATGTGGGGGGGCGCTTCTAGCTATGGAGATGACGGCGAGGGCGGGCGTGAGCATATCGCGCGAGGTAGAAGATAAGGGTATGTTAGGTAACGAGGGCTGATGAAGCCGGCGAGGCTATTGACATCACGCCGTTTACCTTGGGTCAGAGGTAAAGTCAAGAGAGAGGAAGCAACAAGAGCCATCAACAGCTGGTGCAGGGGGGCCCAGTTCAATTCACCGTCTCACCATGTCCAGAACCACCGACTCGTAAAGCCTCATCTCTTGCCCTTGCACACATCTCAATAAACTCCTCATCCCCCACCTCTCCCTTAATCGTGTTCTTAAGTCTGAGCACGCTTTCAACCATGCCCCGCAGGCTTTCTCGGCCGTTGTGCGGTGTGATTTCCCACTTCTCCCCGTCCCGCACGTTATAGAGTATAATGCGCGGTACCTCCATAGGCCATTGGGCCAATAAGTAGGCATACGCGCATACCTGTACAACATGCTCGTTGGAAAGCTGCGAGGCAAACTTGATCTCCCAGAGAGATTCGACGCGCCCGCCGTTATTGGGGTCCGAAGTGGAGGAAACCCCGACGACATCGGCTTGGCCGTAAAGTCGGGTCGTTTGGTTGGCAATCCTAAGCTTTTCCTTCTCGACTTTGGCCTCAAAAATAAGCTCTGCAGCTGAATCTCTCAGCTGTCCCTGGAGTCGCTTCCGGGCCAGGGCAAGTTTCGCAGGGTCAATCCAGTCGAATGCGTGGTTTTTCAGTTGGATTTTACGCGGGCGGTAGCCCGAGATATAAGATTCATACTCACACGCGCGTCGACAGAGCCAAGGGACGTACTGTTGCGAAGTCACCGGGGGCATTATATCGTCGATTACATTCTCGTCGTGACCACCGAGCGCAGTCAGCGTGCCAATAAGATCGTACTCATAAGCTGTGACAACGACGAGGCCGTTGAGGTCGCTCACAGTTTCGTGGTACCTCTCTGCTGGATTTAAAGGCACAACAGTAGGTAAGTCGATGTGCTCCTCCTCGGGTAGAGGAGGTGAAAGCTGCCGAATACACAGGTAATAAGTAACGATATCGTCGAGAAATTCGTCTCCTATATGTCGGGATATGTCTTGCACGGCAATGGAAGACGGCAGGGTAAAGCCAAGCTCCAAAGGCCGGCCGGGTACGTGGGGCGGTGCGATTTTTGCCTGCTTGTCCGTCAGGTTGACAATCTCGGCTGTCTCGTACAGAGCTTCCACAGACACAAAAGGCATAAGGCTTTCTTTATCGTCATGGACCAAGACAAGCTGTTTTGCGGCACGTGTCACAGCCACAAAAACCTCGTTGGGGCAGCGGTCGTCCGAGAGATCGCGGTCGAAATACTTGAAAAACGAATAATCGATACCGAAAAGAATAATTAGGTTACGCTCGCTACCTTTAAACTGGTGGATGGTGGAAATACATAGCTTGCCCTTGGTCACCCTACCATCTACTGGGGTCTCATTATCGGTCGATACGGCAATCGGCACGCCGTATTTCTCAGCCAATAAATTAACCAAACCTTGCACCGGTCCTTTTTTACGAATAAATAGCGCTAGGATTGCACTGTTTATGGCTCCGTGCAACTTAATCAGGGTAAATAGCTTCTTAACCAAAACGTAATTAGCAAAGGGGTTACATTATAAGACAATGGATTTGGGACCGGGTTTGGAGCCGGTTATATATGATTTGCCACCGAGAAAGATATCGTTAATGAACCGGACTGATTGATCCGGTAATCGAAAGCTTTGGCTTAACGGAACACTGACCCAGGGGTAGGGGGCGATGGGACCCAGCAGCTCGGGAGCGAGAGTAAGGTAGCGGGAATCAGCACCACGGAAGCGATAAATAAACTATCGCTTGTCGCCGAGCACAATAAGCCGGGCAAATTGGCCCCCTATCGCCTGCTGGTTGGCCAGGATAAAGGAAGAAACTAGCCAAAAGATGGGCTCGGTACAATCCTGAAACTCGTTTAGCACAATAATATTAAAGGGTGCCAGTGTCCAACGGGGCGGCTGATTCCCATCAAGGACTCTTCTTCTCTGTTCCAACAGTTTAGCGTCGTTGTACACGTCGGCCCTAAAAAGTCGGCAGGCCGTCTCGTAGGCTTGTACAAAAATCCGTGGGGCCCCATATGGCCGTGCGCAAAAAAATATATGGGATTATATGGGGTTTTTTAAAATAATCCGTGTGGTTTTATAAAACCCCACGGGTTTTATAATATAATCCCATAAGGTTATATAGGTTTATTGGTGGGGTTTTATAAAACCATACGGGTTTACTGGTAAGGTTTTATTGGGAATACGTAGTGAGCGTAAGTGAGCGAAGTATTCGCTTTTTAAAATTATTAAGCCCGTGAGGGATTACTAAGACTTACAGGGGGGAACTGGCTCAAAAGTCGAAAATTATGGAATCCTTCCTAATTAGGCGAAAAACAATACCACGAGATTTTATATTTTTATTTATTAAAATCATTAGATGGAATAGCTTCTTTTGATTATTTTACAATATTTAAAAACCCTTATTAGTAACTTTAAAAAAGAGCTATAAGCTTATCAGTAAACTGAGAAATATATTTAATGTGGTTTTCCCATATGGTTTAAGCCCCGTACGACCAATAATAAAACGTCTGTGTATTTCCTTTCGCGCAAATATATATCTGCCCGCATCCGCCGTAAAAAAGGGAATAAAAGAAATTCGAAGTTATAAAACGATATATTAGGAGTTTCGCTATATAAAGCATATTTTTATTTATTTTTACGATTTTATTTGCGTTTTTAATATCATGTTAAAAATTTACTATGGCCGTAATCGTGAGGCGGGAAAATTTGTAAGGGCGGGCTGATTATGTGCCCAACCACGTTAGTATATGGCTTTCGGCAAATGCACTCCAGCCAGCCCGCATCGGCCGGAATAAATTGATTAAAAATAAAAAGGAATGAGCAA